>BSBK01007568.1:0-170000 GCA_027943335.1 Chamaecyparis obtusa
AGCTTAGAATGTATGGGGTCTCTATTCCATGTTTGCTATGACTCTCAAAAGTGTCTCATCTTAAATCACACAAACTGAGGAGTCCTACTAAGATGGTGCGTAATTTCAAATGAGCCACCTAAACAAGTCAAAGGTTATAATGTCTTGTTCAAGCTTAATCATTTGTATTTGATAGTCTTCATTTCTACATTTATTTTAAATGGCTAAACCGAAACCACACAATATATATAGTTTTCTATTGATCAATCAAGTACAAGACGAACCACAATACCTATATTAATCAAAACTTAATATATACTATTTAATTTTGACCATCCTCATTAAATAGAGATGTAGCTAAGCTCCCTACAAAATGCACCATTGACTAAATTTCAAGATTTCTTCTATATTTCAAGAAAACAGATTAAGCTTACAGTGTATGAAACTGAAAGGAATCCACATTGCTAATCTATACATTGTATATGAGCAGAGTCCAGAGCAATCACAAGATATGTGAGCAAGAAGCAGCAAGGAAAGGGCACAGAGCTGTTAGGAAGTACAGTGGCAGAGCAGGCCATGGTGGATGTGTGGTGTGAGGTGGAGGCCCACCAGTTCAATACTCCCTGCAGTGCAGTTGTAGTACAGCTTGTCATTGTTCTCATGAAAGGAGGAAAGACAGATGAGGAGACAGTGAAGGTCAACATGGAGAAGCTGAGCAGTGTCTTGAATGTGTAAGTAAGAAAGGCTGGCTAAACACAACTACTTGGCAGGGAATTTCTTCAGCCTGGCAGATGTTCATCATCTGCCATGTCTTCACTATTTAGTGAATGTTGCAGGAAAGGGAGAGATCATAACCAGCAGGCCCCATGTCAATGCATGGTGGGAAAGAATCTCTGCTCGACCTGCCTGGCAGAAGGTGGCTCAGAACATGAAGAGATGAAATTTTTGCCTCTTCTTAATTTTCCTAGTGTTCAATCATGAAGTCTGTCTGAAATGATATCTGTCATTTCAAGGAGTCAGGACGCCTATTACGCCTAGCCAAATAAAAAGTTTAAGCTTTTCCCATATTGTAATATTTTTTATTAATGCTGGTTTGTTTTTGTTTAGTAAAGATTACAAGTTATTCCTTTTTGCATTATGATACAATTCTACTGTGAATAACTGAATTCGTTAATTTATATTGGGTGAGTAGTGTTTCATGCAAGAACATCTATCATGAATGAAATAATTCTATTAGTAAATGTATTGATTGTTAAATGGACCATTTACAAATGTAATGAATGTCAAATTGATCATTAGTAAATATAATAAAGGTGGAGTGGATCATTATGAAATGGACAACTTCAGATTGTACATCAACCCTAACTTAAACAGCAGGCCCTCAAAATTGCAGCCCCATTCCCCTTTGTCGTTTAAGTCATAAGTGTGCACAGAAAGTTGTTGGAAAATTGTGCAACGTATGTGTATAAATGTCAGAAGTCAAGTAAAAATTATTAGTATACCTGTAACTGTGTCAGTTGTGCTAATCGTGTGAAAAGTTTGTGGCTATCTTTCCCACCTAATTTATTGCTGATTTTTTTTTTTGGAAATTCTGAAAATATAGCAAAATTTTATCAAAAATTTATGATAGAAAATAATAAAAAAATCAGTTAAAAAATTGATTGTATTTTTATACATGTGACCAAAAAAAAATCAATATTTTTTATTTTAAGGTACATTCTGTGGGAAAAATAATCAGCACCTGATACTTTTTCGTAAGTATGGAATTCGGAACAGAGATCGACCAGCTGCTTCTCCGAGATTATTGAAGACTAATCTGTGAAACCGTATATCTGGGAAGAAATCAATTAAGTGTTGTGTAGAGAATGGCAAATACACAGTATATTTCGTGACTAAATGGTTGATATCCCCATCGTTTTGATTATTACTTATTTTGAATTTTTGATATTGTCTTTTCTCCCTATAATTCAGTTTTACATTTTTTTAAAACATATACTAGATTTTTTGAAATAAAATTAAGTATAATTTTGTTTTATTAAGTTGATGGACTTTTTATTGTGGGCATTACTTATTGACGGAAAAATGAATTTAAATTTTAAATAGTATAAACATAATATTACATATAGTAAAAACAATTAAACAGTTAAAAAATTTTACAACTTAAAATATAAAGCTTATATGTATATATATATTGGTGTTGAGGTTTGGTCTCCTTAATTTTTATTATATTCTAAACTTTGTTATTATTCTATTTCTAATATAAAAAAATAATTTAAAATCCCATTTTACATGTAAGTAAGATAGAAATGTAATTTATTTTATTTCACTCTTGGTTGTATATTGAACGTTTCAATTTTTTAGCTATTATTAGTACTTGCCGATAGGCTAGTAAGTACTATTGCATCACTTTTTGCATTTTTTCCATTAAAACCAATTCTTTGCACCAATTATAATTTAGTATTTTCTTATTTTGTTAAAAATAAGACATATTCTATAGTTTAAATGTTAATTTTTTAAGTTTATAATTTGCAAAAATTATTTTTTGATGATATGATTGGCTAATACATTTGAGCTCTTATTACTGGAGTGAACTAATTAAAATGTACCACGTTTGTTATTTATTGTACATGAAAATTGTGCATTCAAATAATACAATCTAATTTATATATCATCTGATTTTATGGTTTAAAATTTTTTAGATACCTATTAAGAGATTGATAAGTTTTTCTTATATTAAAATAATATTTTTATTTTTGTTGTATTATAAAATATTAAATTTTTTAGATTTATTTTAATATATATTATATAAATTTAGATTTAATAGAATAACATTATAATATTGTTGAAAAAGAGTTATTTGGACTAAATAAAATTAATTATTAGAACTATTTTACAATTTAAATTAATTATAAATGATATTTTATAATTATTTATAAAATTTGGTTTATGGTTTACAACTTTTTAGATACCTATTAAGAGATTGATAAGTTTTTCATTATATTAAAATAATATTTCTATTTTTGTTGTATTATAAAATATTAAATTTTTTGAATTTATTTTAATATATATTATATAAATTTAGATTTAATAGAATAACATTATAATATTGTTGAAAAAGAGTTATTTGGACTAAATAATTAATATTAAAATTAATTATAAGTAGAACTATTTTACAATTTAAATTAATTATAAATGATATTTTATAATTATTTATAAAATTAAAAATATTATTAGAACTATAATTATAATTTTATAATTTTTTATAATTAAATAATTACTTTACATATAAATTAAAATTAAAATTAAACTTAGTTATAAATTATTATAATTAAAAATTCACTTTACATATAAATCAAAATTAAAATAAAATTTATTTATAAAACTAAAGGCAAGTACTTGGCCACTACGTGGCACTTGTTTAATTTTTGTTTTGATATTATTCTATTTAATTTTGAAAAGTATTATGATTGGAATATATGTAGTTTGTGAGGAAATGATAGATAATAATTTTTTTTATTCTTTGATTGATCTTTGGTTACACAAGTATATTAGCTAGTTTGCATTCTCTTTCAAATAATTTTCTTACATGTTAACATAAAGATAACCATATGAAAGTACACTTGATGTTCCCAACATTTCTCAGAAATATGCTTTCACAATATATGTTTAATCTATACTTATGTTATTAAGTTGTACAATATATATTATATTGTATTTACTAATTTATATTATATATATAAGTAATAAGTATAATATTTTTTGCATATACTATTATTTAAATTATATTATATTATAAAATATAATTTTGTTAACAATTTTAAAATTAAATTATATTTTAAAATAATTCATGAATATATATTATAATTAGGCATTGGTCTATAGTGCAGCGGTAGTTGCATCTCTTTGTAATAGCAAGATCTTGTGTTCGATTCTGGAAATGGGAGCTTAAACAAATTTAATATAAAAATATATACTATAATAAGATTTTTTATTTAATTTTTATATAAATTTATTATTCAATTTTATTTATTTTATAATTAAAATATATATAATATAATTTACATTTATAATTATATATAATATTTTATATAATATACATTATTATAGTTTATATATTGTATCAATTTTGAAATATTACTTAATTATTTATTTAGAGAGAGGTAGACAGATATTGCAAAAGATAGAGATAGAGATAGAGAGGGAAGATAGAGGTATAAGATATCTATATATATCCCCCTCTCCATCTTTCGAGCTATATATAATTCTAAGTTATTTCTTTCTACCTCATCTCTTTCCTCCCCTTAATCTATCTTTCTTTTCCTCTATATCTCACTCCCCAATCCCTATCTCCTTACCTCTTCTCTACATCTCTATGAAGAGCTTCATACATGGTCTATGTAATACCCCTCCCATAATATAATTTTCTATATGTTATGATGTCATTTATATTTATGGATTAATTGACCCCATATCTGCGTGTGTATGGATTGCATGTATGTTTTATATTTTTGTTTGATGTGTCAGATGTGGTTGAGAGATGGAGTCCTAGTTACTTGATTGCGAGATCCATGTGATCAACCAATTCCCACTATTGTTTGTTATATATTTATACATATATGTACATACACATATTTTAGGTAGGATTTCAAGTACCGGGCATCGACTTCCCTGAATTAGCAGGATGAGCATGCCCTATCACCATATCTCAATGGTAAGAGAGGAGAGATAACAAATAGGTCCAATCCCAACCTAAGCCATCATTTTTCCTAAAATAGGAGAAAAGTATCTTATTGACTACCTATCCAAATTCATCAAGGTGATGTGAATTTGTGAACCTTTCCCTTGAGCATGATTGTTATTTTGAGTTAGTTGATTTTCAGATGTTGTAGTCATGTGAATTTTGTTGTGTGATTTAATTATTGAAAATGAATTAATTAAGATTAATTATTATATTAGAATAATTATATCTTGGGAATATCATAATATTAAATATAAGGATATTTAATTATTGAGACTTAATTAAATACCTTTGTTTAATTAAAAGACTTAATTAAAAGTCTAGTTTGGAATAAAAGGATTTAATTAAGTATTAAATCTAAATATAAAATTTTATGCATAATTGTTTTATTTAATATTTAATTATCAATTGCATAATTATTAAGTGCTAAAATATTAATTGATTAATTAATTATTAATATGCAATTTAAGTTGCACATTTAGTTTAATAAAATTGATTTAGAAATTTAAGTTAAAGTTGAAATTCAGTTAAATGAGTTGTTAACTAGAAAAGTGCATATTTTATTATTTAAATTAGAATTAATCATGCAAAGAGGGTTTGATAAAAATGAGCTTGTAGTTAAGTTCTAATTTTAGTGATTTCAAGTTAAATGATTCTTTTATATTTTTCAGAGTAAAGTTCGCCTTGTTTATGGTGTTGCATGTTTTGAAAACCCTAGCTTGACAAGTTTTCTATATCAAAGGGTTTTTGGTCATTTTTTAGGAATAAGTCTATCAAGTTTTGGAAGATGGAACTTGCGGTGCTCGAGATTGGATAACGGTTCTCAAAGCTTGGATTGTTGGAATGTTTCGATTTGGTCTTATTTGTTGTCTAAATTAGTTGTGGATTATAGGGAGGGTTTGAAAACCCATGTTAATATTACATTTGAAAAGATTGTTTACGTTGCATTTGTAACTGATTGTTGAAAATCGTAACTAGTTTCATTTGATTGAATATTATTGTTTGATTTTTCATTATTTTTAGTTTGAATTGGTTATTGAATTTCTTGTGTGAAAAACTTAAGATTTGTTTGAAAAATAATAGGGAAAAATCTAAAATTAATTCAATTAGGATTTGATTCAAATTTTGGCAAAAACCCTTGTGTTTGAATCTAGTTGGTATTTGAAAATATGTGTATTTGATTTTATCAAATTTATTTTAAAAGAATACAAAATTATATATATATATATATATATATATATATATATATATATATATATATATATATATATATATATATATATATATATATATATATATATATATATATATATATATATATATATAAGTGTGGATATTTGAAATTTTAAAAAAATTGCATGTTATTTTCTCTGTCAGAAAATTTTGACAATTTATTTTTTCAAATATATATATATATATATGGTGGGGAAGGCAAGGGGACTTGGTCCCACCCCACATCGTAGTGAGTGTTGCAGCAACCTTGCGACATATGCCGCAGGTGTCCTGGTCCACCACAACAACCCAATGACAAAGCCACTAGATATATATATATATATATATATATATATATATATATATATATATATATATATATATATATATATATATATATATATATATATATATATATATATATATATATATATATATATATATATATGGGGGGGAGGGC
Source organism: Chamaecyparis obtusa (assembly GCA_027943335.1). Taxonomy (NCBI): domain Eukaryota; kingdom Viridiplantae; phylum Streptophyta; class Pinopsida; order Cupressales; family Cupressaceae; genus Chamaecyparis; species Chamaecyparis obtusa. The sequence goes on from BSBK01007568.1 coordinate 6,390, forward strand.
AAGGGGACTTGGTCCCACCCCACATCGTAGTGAGTGTTGCAGCAACCTTGCGACATATGCCGCAGGTGTCCTGGTCCACCCACAACAACCCAACGACAAAGCCACTAGGGCCTATCGTAGAGGGGGCCACAGGGAAGCCCATTGGGCCATGACCCTGCAGGGTCATTCCCCATTTACATATCTTTGTTCTTTTTTAATTTTAAATTAAATTAAATTTTATCTGGTAATTAATTAATATTTATTAATATTTAATAATTAATTTAAATTTAAATTTATTCTATTTAAAATATGTTGATTATTAATGATTTTAAATTAATATAAATATTAATAGATTTTAAATTAATTATATATTAGGGTTATATAATTAAGGTTATTTATTAATAAAAGATGAGATTTTTATTGATCGATTTATTTTAAAAGAGTAATATATATATATATATATATATATACATATATATATATATATATATATATATATATATATACATATATATACATATATATATATATATATATACATATATATATATATATATATATATATATATACATATATATATATATATATATATATACATATATATATATATATATATATATATACATATATATATATATATATATACATATATATATATATATATATATACATATATATATATATATATATATATATATATATATATATATATATATATATATATATATATATATATATATATTATAATTATGGTTTTCAGGCATATATTAAAATGATAGATATTTTAAGAAAATGTTTAGAATGAAATCATCTTTGTATATTTATATAGAGGTTTATATGCAAGGACTTCACATAAATGTATTTATAGTCAAATTGGACTTCAGATAACAAATTGAATGTTTTAGACAACTAAAACTTGAATTGTGCTTTGGTTGCTATTGTATACCTCATTGCATTATGTGTTGATGTTATTGGGAAACTAAGTTGAACTTTTAGGGTATGTGTACTGGAGGCTTGAGGGTTTTGTTGTCTATGTGATATGTGTAATTTCAATGCTTGGTGATGTTAACTTGATCACGATCATAGTACCAACCTTATTTGATCATCATGTTTTTGTATGAATTTATATCTGTTGATATTTGAGTTTATGTGGAGAAAGTTTGTAACCATTTTGAAGTCTAGATTGGATCATGTATGATTTTGTGATATCTGTGAGTGATCTCATATCTTGTATTGTTTCTCAATCTTTATTTCAATTGACCAAAAGGTGACAACCATTTTTATGATTAAGTATAATTTACTTGGTCACCTTATGTTCTAGTCTATGATTATTTTATGTTATGGATGATTATCTTTATGGATTATGTTTGGAGATGAATGTCTTTGATGTTGTGATTATCGTTGGTCTTATGATATGAGGCTTTTTGGATTATTATTATCTTTGAGATATCTATTATGGGATGGATGATCTATGGTAATGTCTATATTGAGATGGACTATTTGATCCTAGTATAGGATGTGTTTCTCTCTACTGCGCTCCATTATTTTACTTTAGTGATTATCATGGTTTATGATTTATGAGAAGCTTTTGTGGTTTTGGTTCATTCTTGTCCTTGTTATTTTGGTTGGAGCAATAGGGTGGGTTATTTGAGTGTATAGATGGGAAGTAGCTTGTTTTGGAGGCACTGGAGCCCAGAAGTGGCTACCTGGGTATCATTTGCAAGCTACTTCTACCTGGGTATCATTTGCAAGCTACTTAATCAAGTGATAACTTAAAGTCATTGAGAGTATAAAATAAACTAATAAGATAATGTGTGCCTTGCCCATGCCTAAGCACTTGATTGAGGTCTTGACTAGGATGGGAGTGGCAAATTCTTGCCACCTACGTAGACTGGATATGACATAGTTGTTACCTCATCTATATGAGAGGATTGCTAATACCGCATAGAGTCACTAGGGCATCGGGGTCTAGAGAGACTACCAAGATAACCTTAGAATTGGCTCATGTGATGAAACTTCTCTTTATGCATCTTAGGTTTCCTACGTGTGTTGTTTGCCTCTGGTTGAGTATGTTTTATCTTTGTAGTTGGTGTTATATATGGATATTTTTAGTGGTGATTATTTGCCAATTGGCGAATATGTCCCGTCGAGCCTATAGAAATTGGCAAAAAAATGCATAGTATAGAGGTCGATCGGTTCACCCATATTTTATAAAAGACACGTATATTGGTCGGCTTGTTCACTAATATTTGTACGTAATTTCACTACAGTAGTCAGGTTGTTCGCCCATTTTTCTATACTATACTTTACTATTATTCGCCACAGATTAATGAAGAGTGTATTTATCAAGGATCACTATTCGTTGAAGGCCCATTGTCCCAAGTGAAAGTTTTATTTACACTAGGACACAATTCGCCATGCATTATACATAATTGTGTCCTAAATTCCTACCCTATTCACCTAGTCAATTATTTGAAATTACGCGGGGTTCACCAAATATTAGTTGTTATAATATGCAATAGTCGATCCCTTTTCCAAAATTTGAAATAAGTATTTGTATATAAGGATAGTTTCAAGAGATTTAGTAGTAGGGAATGTGTAGGATCATGGTATACCAAACTATGGCCTTAAGTGGCAATGGAAAATCAGAAAATTAGGGTTAGTCAACTTGACGTAAAAAGTTGAACATCTTATGAACCTTATGTGAAAAAGTTGTAAGAATAGAATCTGTAGGAAATTGAATGTAGTTTCTAAAATACTAGCCCTTGTCTGAAAAAAAATTAATCTAAGTGTTCAAAATTTTAGATTTCAATGCAGTACTACAAAAGTTTCAGGGAAAAGATAAAAAGTACATGTATGTCTGACCACCTTAATCACAATCAAATGATGATATATTTTCCCAAGACTCTAGATATAAGTAGTAGACTCATGCCCAAATGTGACACATATTGTTTTGTAATTTTTTGCCAGATAAATAATTAATTATGAATTTTCTACTACAACTTTTTTAGAATTAAAAAAATCTCATGTTTGACCACCTTAACTAATTCTAAACTTTACAAAATTGAAAAAAAAATTTCTTATAGTAACCGAAGCATAGAATGTGACGTATGTTTCAGATTTCAAAAAGGTTAAACGGTTTGAAAGTTATAGTTATTTTTCAATCAGTATGTCAATTACGACTTTAAAGATAACGCAATTGAAAAATAAGTAATAACTACTTACTGAACTCAAAATTTGACAACAATTATATTGATGGAAAGTTGATAATGTCTTTAAGAAACCCTTTTCGTTTCATCAATTTCGGGTCAAGAAATAGTCGTCAGCTACATGGTCAAAGTCTAGATATCAAAACAATCTACTAAACACACCTAATGGGTTGACCATTCACGTTTGGCATTGCCCAAGACAAATACCAAGCCTAATCGGATATCTGATAAAATTAGTTATCCAAAAATTTCAGATATCTGATAATATCGGATATCCAAAGCATATTTTGATCATTATTTCTCTTAATATTTAGATTTAGATTTAAATATAAATGTGGAGGGAATGCCACCATATTGCTTTAGATTTAGATTATTTAGATTATTCATTTGTAATGGTGAAAAAAATTTCGTCTTCCTTATTTAAAACTGGAAAATCTTTAAGATTTAATTTAATATTTATATAATTTTTCTATTGACCATTTAATTTACTCAAGACCAAGCAAGCAACCAAATATCAAGGTGATATTTTTATTTTGTAGTTAATGTTATATATATATATATATATATATATATAGTTTTAGATTTAAATTTATTTTTAGTTTTAGTTTTGGATATAGAATTAGAATTAAATTTAGATTTAGTTTTAGTTTTACATTTAGATTTAGTTGTAGTTAGATTTAGATTTTGATCATTATTTCATTTAATATTTAAATTTAAATTTAAATATGGAGGGTAATGTGTCATATTGGTTTAGATTTAGATTATTCTTTTACAATGGTTTAATATGGTGAAAAAAATTTATTCTTCCTTAATTAAAATTGGAAAATCTTTAAGATTTAGTTTTAATACTTTAGGATTTAGATTTAGTTTTACTTTTAGAGTTAGATTTAGATTCATATTTATCTTAGATTTAGATTTTGATCTCTTTTTTTAAGACAAAAGTGGGTTATCCACTATATATATTATTAATATAAAAATAGGATAAAGGGCTCAATCAGGAAATAACCAAAAAGAAAACCCAATATCCTTGCCATATAGAATTTTGCCCGATATTTCTCAAGGCATGAGTTTATCACAAAATAACTACAAAATTTCTCCAAAAATTACACAGTTTGGCATGATAACCGATTTACATAGCCATACAACAAATGTATCAAAAATTATAAAGTTATTCTTCAATTAATCTATCATATTGGTGGAGCCCCAACCTGACTTTTCTGGTTGGGAGTGTGGAGACCAACCAGAAGCTTCCAACTTCCATCCATGAGCCATATCCTCAGCTTGCTTACACACTTCCTAGTCAAAAGAACACAAATCACCCCAGCTGGCAGTGATTTCCCTTTGCATACATTGTTGTTGCCATCCAACTGAGTTTGATGGGTGAGCGTTTAGATCAAGAACAACATCCAGCTTCCTAGTCAGTTGTTCACGACCAAGGAGGTGAACACACGGCGGGCTGCGAACACTTGATGGAGGAATATTCAAGAATTTAAACAAAATCTAGGAGAGCATTGAACTTATCCTTAATTCTTGGCACCCACACATGACCTAATCTTCTGCCTAAGGTGTGTAGGGCATGCTCAACATACCTAGACCTCTGCTTCACCAGTGAGCGTAAAATAGTGTCATAAACCACCATAGCTTTGTGATTGGTGAGAAGGTTGTGCCGAGAGAATAAGCCACCAACCAATGCCTGACCACCCTATAAATCATAGCTTTTCATAGCCCTCTTGAGTGCATTGTCTTGCATAAATTCTAGGTTAACCACTTTGTTGGCTAGTATCTCTAGAAAATGCATGAACTGTAGAAGGTCCATAGCATTGGACAAAAATATAACCACTATCTGAACTGGGTAAATGAAATGTCTCGACTGTGGTGAAAGAATTTCCTCTCTAATGACATGCTGAACAATAGCCCTAATCTCCCGTGAGTGACAAATGAACATGGTAGCAAATGCCATGTCATCTATCTGCATGGGCAAGGCTTCCTCCATTTTATCAGCTTGTAGACGTATTCTATAATTTCTCAGTAGGATTTCGTAATGGTATCTCCTGCATTGCATACATTTTAAACACTGCTCTGACATCGACTCCATTCTTACCAGATTATCAGATCGAAATAGGAATGTAATATTGATATTGAAGGCATGATATTTGAAGCCACCGAGCCATCATAAGTGCACTTACCATTTAAGACAAATCCCCTATGATCTTTGTTTCGTAAAGAAATGATTCACGTCCATTAATTGGAAATAGTGCTTCACACAAATTCCCCTATTATCACCCATGTGAGGTACATTGAAGATGTGTCTAACTATTCCCACACATGCCAAATATGCGTACTGAAGAAATGAAGCAAGTTTTGATGGCTCACAAATCATAGGCATTTAATTTAAACATATACACCAGTGTATGGATACCCTGTACAACACATGAATTCAGTACATCTCCATGTGGGAAGCAATTATCTTGACCCACATCCTTGCAAATGATAATGTGACCCACACAATCACATCAAATACCATTGATGGCCAATCTGACAATCAATCCATGGGAGCAACCATCAACAACCGCACTCAAATTGCACACATTTGAATTGAAACTACCTTTAGCTTTCATATCCATTAGAATCAGTTCTTGTAAAATTTAATATCTTGTTTGCTGATTAGCTCAAGTGTAAACGTCATCACTTCCTGTCCATCGCAACCCTTATTGGCTAAATAATCTACCATCGCATTGCCTTCGCGTAATGTATGAGATATGTACACTTCTTGAAAGGTATCAAGAAGATATCAGACTTGTTGTAAAATGTATGCTAGCTGCATGTTATGTGATTCACACTTAATACAGGCATTGATTATTATCATCGAATCACCTTCCAACTGAATATGATGAAATCCTCCCTTTTTAGCCAGAACTAGTCCAACAAATAGGGCCTGAGCCTCTTCCATATTGTTTGTGCCTTGGGGGAGAGGACAATATTTTAAAGCCAACACGACACCTTGGTAGTCTTGAATGCACACTCCAACTCCCGATTTCCCTGGGTTACCTCTTGAAGCTCCGTCAAAGTTGATTTTAACAACCCCTTGGGCATGTGGGATTCAACAAATTGAGTCTCTATATTGAGCCTTTGCTGGTGACAGTTGATGACACCATCTAATTGGCACATGGATGTGTTTAAATTCATGTGAGATAGAACTATCCCAACTTGACATGGCTAGATTACATTTAAGTTTAGAGTGACTAGCATTCACCATTTCAAAGATTGATCTTTCCAAATTTGAGAGGAAAACTTGAATAGGAGAGAAAACCTTGCTAAAGATTCTTTTTTTGCACTCCCACCATAACGCCCACACTACCAACACCGGTATACATTTCCATACAGTATAGAAAAGGGAATTGGAGTATAATTTTGGCCATGATTGGAATAGGTCCCATAATTTGTTTGGCAATGGTGTAAGATAGTGTAATTTCCCCATAACATAAAACCAACATTGTTGTGCAAATAGACAATTCAAAAATAAATGATCCACATCTTCCTTGTATCGATCACACAGTAGGAAATTAAAAGGTTATGCAATATTTAGTTTATGTAATCGATCACTTGTTAGGGCCCTATTTTTCAATGCTATCCACGCAAAGCATCCAACTTTTGGGAGGGTTACATGATTCCAACAAAATGAGAAGGAACGAGAAGGTGTTATGTTAGCCTCCTACTGTTGAATAAGTTTGTAACCTTCTTTAATAGTGAAATTTCCCTCTTTCCCTGGAGCCCAAAACAACTTATCTTCCGACACTGACAAATAGACCACTTTTTCTAAGAAAATATTTTCCAAGTGCTTTCTCTCCAAAGGGGACATAGGCAATTCATTTGGGTCTTTCCAAATCACTTTCCTTGAGAACAAGAAAATTGCAGAGACAAAGTCTATCAAGTATGTACCCCACACATTTTCTGAGGATATAACAATGGCATCTATATCTTCATGATTGGATAGGGGTGGCAAACCATTCCATGAGTCATGCCAAAACTTTACTAGTGAGCTATTATTTACTTCCCAAGAATTGTACTTAGTTACTATCTCTCTTGAGGATATCATGAAATCCCAAATTACTAAGCCTTTAGGAGGGTCTAGTATAGTGAGGATTCTTGATGGACTATCATTGTCTAGGTACTTCTGTTGCATAATTTGGAACCAAATATTTTATGATTTGGTGTACATTTTCCATCCTAATTTACCTCCAAAAGCCTTATTCCATTTTTGTAGGTCATGTATCCTAGCACCACCTAATTGTTTTACCTGTGCCATGTTATCAAGTGAAACCAATGAGATTTTTTTCTCCCCATTCATATTTCCTGTCCATAAGAATTATCTCAAAATTTTTTGAATGGTTTGGATTACTGATGAAGGTTCTTTGAGAACTGCTAAATAATAATTTGGAATTGCTAACAACACTATTTTGATAAGTAGAATTCTGCCTGAAAGTGATAGCCATCTTGCTTTCCAGGCCACTACTCTTGATTTAATTTTGTCAATGATGGGTGTCCAATAACTTGTTTTATTTACCCCAACAAAGAAGGGAATTCCAAGATAGATAAATGGTAGGAAATCAACTAAAAATCCCAGAATATTAATAATCCTATTGGATATTATCTGATTAGTATTAAATAGATAGATCTTTGACTTCTGAGGATTAACTTTTTGATTTGAGGCTAAAGTGTATAGGTCCAAAGTTTGTTTGATCTGTCTGGCTTCCAATACATTAGATGCTCCAAAAAGAAGAGTATCATTTGCAAATAGGGTGTGTGTCACTGAGATGTCTGCCTCTCCTATATGTACTCCTTGCTAGCATCCCAGTGCCTACTTTTTCTGAATAAGTCTACTGAAAGTTTCAACCATAAGTATGAATAGAACTGGTGACAAGGGATCACCCTACCAAATACCCTGTGTAGATGAAAAGAAGCCCACTGGCACCCCATTTATCAATACTGAAAAATAGGCACCTAATATACATGCTCTAATCCATTTGCACCAACCTTTTTCAAACTTGAATTTATGCAAAACTTTGAATAGGAAGTCCCAACATACCCTATCATATGCCTTCATCATGTCAAGCTTGATGAAAAAATGCGATGATTTGTTACAATTAATGGAGTGAAGTGCTTCATGAGCCACTAATGCCCCTTCCATTGTATCCCAGCTAGGAACAAATCCTCCTTGTGGCTGTGATACAAGGCTTGGAAAGAAATATTGCATTCTAAGATGTATGGCCTTCGTAATAATCTTATAAATTGTATTGCATAAAGAGATCGAGTGAAATTATGCAAAAGTTTTGGGTGACTTTACTTTAGGAATGATGGCTATGTTAGTAGTATTGAAGTATTTTAGCATGGATTTACTAATCTTGGATTCTTCCATTACACCAAGGAGGTCCCATCCAATCAAGTCCCAGCTTGCTTGGAAGAATAAAGCAGTAAATCTGTCTAGACCAGGCGCTTTATCTGGAGGCAGTGAAAAGACTACCTTTCTGAGTTCTTGGATTGTAAATGGTGCCATTAATTTCAGATTATCAGACTCTGACACTATTGTAGGAATAGCCTCTAGGAGTTCAGCCATCAGAGGGTCCATAGAGCCAGGTAGATTTGGTGGGGCTAGTAGGTTTTTAAAGTACCTTATCCCCTCCTCTTGTATGCTTTGTGGTTCAGTTACTGGATTTCTAGAGTCTGCATTATTAATGGAAAAGATCTGATTAACAACTGCTTTCTATTTTGCTGATGCATGGAAATATTTTATATTCTTGTCCCCCTCCCTCAGCCATAGTTCCTGTGATTTTTGTCTCCAATATTCCTCTTCTTTGCTACATAGTTCTTCCCATTCAAGCAGGAGGGTTTTCTGAATGACATAAGAATCATTATCCATTCCATGTTTGATGATCTTGCTAAGGATGGTTTCTAGTTTTTGTTTAACCGTCTCTTTTTCTTTAAAAATGTTTTTAAAAACCACTTCATTCCACTTCTTGATCTACACTTTAATATATTTCAACTTGAATGCAAACTAGTGCATTTTGGAGCCATCGGTGAAGGGTGTACTAACCCACCATTGTCTGATAAGGGGCAGAAATGTTGGATGGCGCAACCACATTCTCTCAAATTTAAAGGATGACTTATGCTAAAAACCTTGATTCACTGGTGTGAAACCCACTTGTATGCAAATGGGGAAGTGGTCTGACCCTGGCCTAGGCATGATTTCTGAATGAAAAGCGGTATTTGATAGTTTCTAGCTTTGAGATATTAGAAATCTATCCAATCTGACAACTATCTGGGCAAAATTGGATCTTTTATTAGTCCAGGTGTATGATCCATTAGTTGGCTCTAAGTCCATAAAATTATTGTCTTCTACAAAGTTGGAGAAATCTTGAATAGTTTTCATTGGTGGACAAATTCCTCCACTTTTTTCTGACACCTTCAGTATAGCATTAAAATCACCACCCATTATTATATGTTGTTCATGTTGAAGTTGGATCATACGTGTCAGTTCCAAGCACACTCTCTGCTTATCCAATGTTGTCGTGAGACCATATGCATTGATCATTACTTTTCTTAATATTTAGTTTTAATATTTTTAGATTTAGATTTAAATTTAAATATGGAGGGAATGCCATCATATTGCTTTAGATTTAGATTATTTAGATTATTCATTTGTAATGGTGAAAAATATTTCTTCTTCCTTATTTAAAAATGGATAACCTTTAAAATTTAGTTTGAATACTTTAAGATTTGGATTTAGTTTTAGTTTTAGTTTTAGAGTTATATTTATATTTATATTTATCTTAGATTTAGATTTAGATTATTATTTCTCTTAATATTTATTTTAAATATTTACATTTAGATTTAAATTTAAAAATGGAGGGAATACCACCATATTGCTTTAGATTTAGTTTTAATTTTAGAGTTAGATTTAGATTTAAATTTATATTTATATTAGATTTATACTTTGATCATTATTTCTCTTAATATTTAGTTTTAATATTTAGATTTAGATTTAAATTTAAATATGGAGGGAATGCAACCATATTGCTTTAGATTTAGTTTTAGTTTTAGAGTTAGATTTTGATTTTGATTTTGATCATTATTTCTTTTAATATTTAGATTTTGATTTAAATTTAAATATGGAGGGAATACCACCATATTGCTTTAGATTTATTTTTAGTTTTAGAGTTAGATTTAGATTTAGATTTTGATCATTATTTCTCTTAATATTTAGTTTTAATATTTAGATTTAGATTTAAATTTAAATATGAAAGGAATGCCACCATATTACTTTAGATTTAGATTATTCATTTGTAATGGTGAACAATATTTCTTCTTCCTTAATTAATATTGGAAAATCTTTAAGATTTAGTTTTAATACTTTAAGATTTAAATTTAGTTTTAGTTTTAGAGTTAGATTTAGATTTAGATTTATCTTAGATTTAGAATTAGATTATTATTTCTCTTAATATTTAGATTTGGATTTTTTTTTAATTAAATATAGAGGGATCAAAAATCAAAATTTACACAAGAGTTAACCGGGTGTGGCACAACCTCAACCACCAAGAGTCTACCGAGTTAACAATAATTACACATGAAATAACCAGTCATAAAGCTGAACTAAAGAAAAACATGATTGAGATCTTCAACCCAGGGAGTCCATCCACCTGGGCCTTCCATCCAAACAATACTTTTTTTTTCCTGAATTTGAGCCAACATCATAATTTGATCATTAGTCACGTTCCTGTTCATGTGCACCTCCTTGGTAAGCTTCTTCAAAGTATTTTCAAAATTAGCAAAGTTGTCTATATGGCTTTTCCAATCAAAGCCATTCTTCAGCTCGTAGACAAACATAGTAGAGTGGCTAGCTTGAAGAAACCTCCTGAGCTTCTTCCTATCCAAAGTCATATTCACATTAAACTGCAAAGAAATTTTGAAATAAGTGAGTTTTTGAAAAAAATCAATAAGGGTTGTGGGAGAGTCTTGATACCTTTCTTTGTTTCTACATTTCCAAATCTGCCATAAGATGTTAGAAGATAACATGTTCCATAAGATATTAGTATCATTTTTAGCACCATCAATAAAACCAATAACAATTTCCAAGATATTAACTAAAGAAGGATAGTGCACATTAAACATACACCAAATGCTTTTGGTAAAAGAGAAATCAAAGAAGATATGTCTGCAGGAATTTGGGAGACCACGGAAATTGCAGGTATCAATACAACCATAATATTTTTTCAAAGGAAGTCTATCCAGGAGGAGAAGCCATTTAAAACATTTGATTTTAGGCTCAATAGGGGATTTCCACAATCTATCCAAGTGCTTCTTCCACATATTAGCATCTAAATCAGAATACCAAAGTTTGTTAATATGCTTAATGATATTAGTATTAGCATCAATGACTTTGTATATATTTTTGGCCTTGAGTTTATCCACAACAGTACCATCGGGCCACTTAATTTTAAGGAATCTATGAGAGTCAACATGACAAATCTTGGGAAGGTCAGCACAAGCTTTGACAATCACGTTATAGGTCTTTTTATGTGAAAGAGGAATGTTAAACTTAGTTCTTAAGTCCTCCCAACCAATAAGTCTATCTTCTTCAAACAAATAGATGAATTAGGATATACCTAGATTATTCCAATGCCTAGCCGAGCATCCCTGAGAGAGGGCGAGAGGCTTACCGACTAGCTTCAAGTTCCACCAAATGGATCTTTCACCAAAGAGGGTATTTTGGTCATGGAAGGCTTTATTAGTGATGAAAGGTTTAACATTTTCCCAAGCCTTCCAAATGGTCTTAAAGACCACTGAGCCTTGGACAGATATGGGAAAGTCACCAGCAATGATGTCATCGAGATGGATATTTTTCCAAGATTTAGCTTTTTTAGAGGAGCCTCTTTCAATATTGCTTCTAATCAGGACCTTACATGGCTCCTCCCCCTCTAAAGAGTGAAAGATCCATTTAGCGGAGAGGGCCATACCTTGGAGTTTTAGGTCTTTCAATCCTAAACCTCCAAGGAGCTTATCAATGTGACACCAGTCCCATCTAACCGCATACTTCTTTTTAGTACCTTTACCATCAGACCAAAGGAAATTCCTAATAGTTTTTTGAATTGCCAGAATTTGATAGTTGTTAAATATCCAAGCTGAGGAATAGTAAACATTATACGAGGAGAGAATATTTTCACAAACCTGCACTCTACTAGCTAGAGAGAGGAATCTATTATGCCATTTATTGAGCTTTATGAAGATCTTGTCCTTAATCCAGGCCCACATATCTTTAAGAGAGGGGCCAATAGAGAAGGGTATGCCTAGGTAGCGGGTTATAACATGAGGACCTCCCCATTGGAAGCCAAATTTATTAAACTAACTCAGAGGATGATCAAACCAACCAAGGTAGATGGATTTAGCTTGAGAGATCCAAGAGCCAGAGATAGCACATAAGGCATTAAGTTTGGATTGAAGTAATTCAAAATTGGATTCATTAGCCTCAAAAAATAGAGAGGTGTCATCAGCAAAATGATAGTTAGTAAGGTCAACGCCATTGGGAAGGGTGATGCCCTTGACATAAGGGGAGATGGATCTATCTCTAATAATATAGAAGAGGGCATCAGAGGCAATGAAAAAGAGGGAAGGGGCCAGGGGACAACCCTGCCTAATGGATCTTCCAAGAGGAAAAGGGTCAGATAGGGAACCATTGATATCAATCTAAGTAGAGGCATCTTTAAGGAGGATCTTGACAAGATTACAAAAATGGGGAGGAAACCAAAATCCTCAAGAATAGAGATAATGAAGTCCCATTCAATCTGGTCATAAGCTTTTTCAAAATCAAGAAGCATCATAGCAGAGTTTTGATTGGAAGACTTGGACCAATTCATAGCTTCCCAACTAGTGATCAAATTCTCAAGGATATATCTACCTTTGATGAAACCAATTTGAGTGGGGGTCACAAACTTAGGAAGGATGGATTCTAGCCTCAATGCCAGAATCTTAGCAAGGATTTTATATGACACATTCAGAAGAGTGATAGGCCTCCAGTTCTTAAGGAGAGCTTTGTCCCCATCTTTTGGGATAAGTTTAATAATGCCTCTGTTAATGAAGTTTCCCAAAGTACCTTTATTATACACTTCAGTGTAAATCTCGTGAAGGTCTTTGCAGATCCAATCAATATTAGCTTTGTAAAATTCACTAGGAGATCATCGGGGCCAGGGGCCTTATTAGCTTTAAGAGTCTTAATGGCTTTCTCAATTTCTTTAATGGCGATGTCTTTATTGAGTAAGTTTTCATCCTGTTTATTAATTCTTTTAGGGATAAGTTGTTTATACCTAAGTCTAAGAGTTTTAGTTTCTTCTGAATCTTCAGAGGTAAAAAGATTAGAATAAAAGCTGACAAAAGCTTCTTTGATCCCCTTGATATTAGCGACTTATTTATTATCAACAAGGATACTATTAATAGTTTCTTTAGCGTGTTTTTGCTTAAGGAGGTTAAAGAAAAATTTAGAACCTCTGTCCCCATTTTGAAGCCAGTGAGCCCGGGACCTGATCTTGGCTCCTTTAATTTTAACATTTTGATGTTTTCTAAGATTATCTCTAACCCGGGCATCTTGAAGGCAAAAAGAGCTATTAAGAGGATCAGATTGGACATTGATTTCTGCAGAGCATAGCTTGTAAGAAAGAATCTTTTCATAATGCCTAAAATCTTTAGCATTCTTTTGGCCAATAGTTCTTAAGAGGTTGTACCAGGAAGAGATGATTTGAGTCCAAAGGTCTATAGGAGACAATGAGAGGAGATTATTCTTGTTAATGATCTTAATAAGGTGTATAGCAGAGATAACATGCTCATCAAGAAGGAGGGAAGTATTGAGAATAAATTTGTGATCTTCGGTAGGTTTAACAAAAGAGTGATTATGGAGCCTAATATGAACAGAGATCGGGTGATGGTCCAAGAGGGCTGTAGGAGTCACAGTCACCTAGTTACCAAGATCATCCGGGAGAAAAGTGAAAAAAATATTGTTAGCATAGAATCTGTCAAGTCTGGAAAAGATCTATGAAGGCCCTTGCTTGAAATTACACCAAGTGTGCCAAGGGCCATTGTAATTAGCAAAATTTCCAGACAGGGGGTCGAAGAGATTCATGTGGTGTTTCATATTATTCCATTGGATTTTTTATAATTCTTTCTAGGAAAAGGGGAGACCCCCATATTTGTCCTCCTGAGTCTCAATCATATTGAAATCTCCCCCTACAACCCAAGGAATACAGGGTAGGGAGGTGAGCCAGGACCAAAAGTCAGCTCTCTCTTTATAATCATTTGAAGCATAGATAGAGCAAAAACCAACAACATAGTTGTTAATATTTAGAGTGACCCAAGATGCCCTATTACAAGGAGACACACCTTTATCCGTGATGCAGGGAATCCATTTAGGATTAAACAGAATGGAAACCCCACCCTTTCCCTTAGCATGATTGGAATAAACTTTAAAAGCATCCTTCCACAAGAAAATTCAGATTCCTTTCAAGAACAAAATCAGTAGCTTTTAATTCTTGCAACATTAAACAATCCATATGATTAAAGGTATCAAGATGATGCTTAATAACATATTTTCTATCAGGGGATTCAAGCCCCCTTATATTCCAGGAGATACACTTCATGAGGAAACTTCAAAGGTGGGAGAACGCTTAGGGTCTAAGGACCCCTCCAGAGGGGAGTTAAGAGCTTGGTTAGAACCTTGTTTATTAGCAGAGTTCTTATTCTTGGAGCCCAGCGGCCTACCTCTTCTTTTAGATAGGGGTAGGTCCTGTTGATCGTCTAATTCTTCATCATCAGGTCCAGAGGGAGAGAAGATTTCCATATCATCAGACACCAGAAGAGGTCTTTTATGAGTAGGGGCCGAAGGAGGGGAGACAACGGGAATGGCAATCTGATTATGCGAGGAGGAAGGAGGGATAATCTCCAAGGTGAAATCATCTTCAATTTCTTTAAAAGTTTTAGTGGGGAGGCTTTGAGAACCTAGGCTACCAATTTTTTTAACTTGAGGGTTGGGTTTAGGAGGGCAAGAAATAGGGGAGATGGCCAAGGTGGATGAAGGCGGAGGTGGAGAAAAAGGAGAGGGCTGAGTCTGGGAAGCAGAAGAGCTGACGGGGGCATTATTCTTTCTCCTCTGCTTTTTATTGATAACGGTTTGAAATTCGTTATTATTTTTAGTGAAAAAGATAGGGGAATTTGAGATCATAGCTTGAGAGCTCAATGTTTCAATACCAACATTAGTTTGATGATGAACATTCATAGTTTGAACAGAGGGTGAAGGTACAGATTGAGGGGCAATATATGCATTAGGGTTCAACACCAGGGAGGAGGAAGAAGGATGGGATTTAGCCTCATTCCTGCATTTAAGAATAAGGCAATCTTTCCTCATATGGCCTTCATTTTTACACAAAAAACATGCGTTAAGATCACCCAACATTTCCAGGGGGCAAGAAAAGGATTCACTTGCTATTTTAATGTCTAGGGTATCACAAATCTCCATCCCTGGTGTTAAGGAGATAAGAGCTCTAGCATTCATGTGGGGGACCAGTCGAGTGGTATCATCCATTTGTATGAGTCTTCGAAGTGGTTCAAGGATGTGGGGAAGGAATTTCCAAAGAAATGGCAGGATATTTTTTATTAACATCCAACGAGGAGCAGAAAGGGTGAGGACTTCTTCATGAACAACCTCAAGAGTCCAAGCTAGGGCATGAAAAGATGAAGTCCCAACATTCCAATACTGTTTCTTAAGGGCTGCTTGTTGGGCTTCAAATAAAATAACAAATAAACCAGGTTGTATTTGTCTACAGAAGGAAACATGCAACCCTAGTTTAAGATTCCAATAGTTATGAAACCAATCATCCATAAACTTGTGAGGAGTGCATTTATCAACATCCACAACAGTGAAGAAAATAGCAGAGTCACGCAATCTATTTTTTTCTTTAATAACTTCTTTAACCATATCATCATTAGTAGAAACAGAGAAAGAAGGCAAGGCCACCCCAGAGACCTTACCAAATCCGTTCGCTTCATTACTGGAAAAATGAAACCTGGCCTTCGCGCTAATTCCCATGGTCGAGTTAGTGACCACCTCCAAAAATGACCTCGGCTTTGAAGCCACTTGGGGCTCATTAATGGGGACAACCTGTGACTCCATCGGAGCCACAGAAGGAGTCGAGGCCATGGGTACGGCCTCTGCCGAGGGGAAGGGGGAAGATGAAATAATGCAAGGAAAATAAAGAGGGAGTAAAGAACAACAACACCTGGCATAAGAAGAGAGCAAATCCACCGGAGAAGGACAGGTTGCGAGCACCGAGAAATTAACCGTGAAAAAATGCAAAACTCATCGCTGAGTCAATTCTTGTAAGGTCAAGATTTGAATTTAAATTTAAATATTGATGGAATGTCACCATATTGCTTTAGATTTAGATTATTTAGATTATTCATTTGTAATGGTGAAAAATATTTCTTCTTCCTTATTTAAGATTAGAAAATCTTTAAAATTTAATATAATATTTATATAGATTTTATATTTACCATTTAATTTCTTCAAAAGCAAGCAAGCAAGAAACCAATTATCAAGGTGATATTTTTATTTTGTATTTAATAATTATATATACATAGTTTTAGTTTTAGTTTTAGATTTAAATTAAGTTTTAGTTTTAATTTTTGATTTAGAATTAGAATTAAATGTAGATTTAGTTTTAGTTTTACATTTAGATTTAGTTGTAGTTAGATTTAGATTATTCTTAGATTTAGAATTTGATCATTATTTCATTTAATATTTAGATTTAAATTTAAATATGGGGTAATGTGTCATATTGGTTTAGATTTAGATTATTTAGATTATTCATTTAGAATGGTTTAAAATGATGAAAAATCTTTATTCTTCCTTAATTAAAATTGAAAAATCTTTAAAATTTAGTTTTAATACTTTAAGATTTAGATTTAGATTTAGTTTTAGAGTTAGATTTAGATTTATTTAAGATTTAGATTTTGATCATTATTTCTCTTAATATTTAGTTTTAATATTTAGATTTAAATTTAAATTTAAATATGTAGTGAATGTCACCATATTGCTTTATATTTAGTTTTAGTTTTAGTGTTAGATTTAGATTTATATTTATCTTAGATTTAGATTTAGATCATTATTTCTCTTAATATTTAGTTTTGATATTTAGATTTAGATTTAAATTTAAATATGGAGTGAATGCCACCATATTGCTTTAGATTTAGTTTTAATTTTAGAGTTAGATTTATATTTATATTTATCTTAGATTTAGATTTTGATCATTATTTCTCTTAATATGTAGTTTTAATATTTGGATTTAAATTTAAATTTAAATATGGAGGGAATGCCACTATATTGCTTCAAATTTAGATTATTTAGATTATTCATTTGTAATGGTGAACAATATTTCTTCTTCCTTAATTAAAATTGGAAAATCTTTAAGATTTAGTTTTAATACTTTAAGATTTAGATTTAGTTTTAGTTTGTGTTAAATTTATATTTATATTTATATTTATCGTAAATCTATATTTTGATCATGATTTCTCTTAATATTTAGTTTTAATATTTAGATTTAAATTTAAATATGGAGGGAATGTCACTATATTGCTTTAGACTTAGATTATTCATTTGTAAGGTGAAAAATATTTCTTCTTCCTTATTTAAAATAAAAAAAATATTTAAGATTTAATTTAATATTTATATAGCTTTTATATTTTCCATTTAATTTCTTCAAGAGAAAGCAACCAACCAACCAAATATCAAGGTGATATGTTTATTTTGGATTTAATAATTATATATATATATATAGTTTTAGTTTTAGTTTTAGATTTAAATTTAGTTTTAGTTTTGGATTTAGAATTAAAAATTAAATTTAAATTTAGTTTTTTTTTATATTAAAGATCGAGAGTTCAAAAAAATATAGCACCAAAAAGAAGGGAGGCTAGGCCTCAAGGGTACCAATCAGAGAGTATCAGGTAGAGAACAGCTAAGCGTTTAATACATAATTACAGAATGTAACAGTATAGAGGATCATTCAAAAAGGAAAAGAGAACTCTAATGAAGTACATCATCAAGATTTTCTATCCATGTGGTCCAGCCAAGCGAGCCCTCCATCCAAACCACCTTCTTCTCTTCCAAAATCTGGGAGTACATATCCAGCTTATCAAAACTGGGACCATTGTTGTCTCTAATGTCTTGTATCAGCTTCCCAAGCACAACATCAAAAGCCGTCAGGTTGTCCACAATGCCAGCCCACTTGAAGCCATCCTTCGTCTCATAGATAAACATAGAAGCATGACCATCGCAGAGAAATCTCAACAACTTCCTCCGCTCCAGATTCATCACGCAGCAAAACTGAGAAGCAATTTTGAAACGGGTGAGTTTTCTAAAAAACCTAGTAAGAGTCCTATCAATGCCTTGAAATTTAGATTCATTTCTTAATTTCCAAATATACCAAAGGATGAAAGATGAGAGAATTTTCAAGAACAGGTTAGCATCTTTGTGGAGCCCATCAATAAATCCAATAATGATATCAAGGGTGTAAACATGCTTAGTAATAGAAACACCAAACATAAGCCAAATCTCTCTAGCAAAGCTATAATCAAAGAAAATATGCCTCATAGTCTCAGGCATTCTACAAATAGGACAAGTATCAAGGGTGGCTTGGTGATTCCTAATAGGTAATCTATCCAGCAGAAGCTGCCACTTGAAGCATTTAATCTTAGGCGGGATGGGGGACTTCCACAGTTTATCAAAGGTTTTCTGCCAATCAGTAGAGCTGGTGGTACTATACCATATAGTGTTAATATGATCAGTGACAGAGGTATCATGATTGAGGAATTTGTAAATATCTTTAGCTTTAATGTTGGCAAGGAGGGAGCCATCTTTCCATCTAAAGGTGAGGTAGCGATGAGAGTCAACATCAGTGTTCCTAGGAAGTTTAAGGGTAGCACAAGCCATTTTGATTAGATTGTAAGTTCTTTTGTGAGAAACAGGGAGATCATAATCCTTGGCAAGGCTTTCCCAGCTGATAAGATTGTTATGTTCCATAATATCCATGATGCATTTGATGCCTTTATTAGTCCATATTCTGCAAGAACACCCCTTGGTAAGGGCAAGGGGCTTACTCTGGTGGAAAAGATTCCACCAAATAGAGCGTTCTCCATGTAAGGTATGATTGTAGTAAAAATTGGAATTATCAATGAAACCACGCACATTCTCCCAAGCCTTCCAAATGGATCTGAAGACCCAAGTGCCCCGAATAGTCATGGGAAACCTACCAGCAATCAAGTCACAAAAGGGGAGGGCTTTCCAAGACTTGGCAGCTTTAGGGGCACCATTTTGGATATTATTTCTAATAAGCACCTTCTAGGGCTCATTTCCTTCAAGAGCTTGGAAAATCCACTTGGAGGCAAGGGACATTCCCTGAAGTTTGAGATCCTTCAGGCCAAGACCACCAAGTTTTTTCTCTAAGTGGCACCAACTCCATTTAACCGCATGGGCTTTTTTATTACCTTTACCATCCAACCATAGGAATCGACAGATAGCCTTTTGAATTTAAAAAATTTGATAGTTACTAAACATCCAAGAAGATGAGTAATAAATGTTGTAGGAAGAGAGGATTTTCTGACAACCCTGGACTCTCCCTACAAGGGAAAGAAATCTATTATTCCATTTGTTAAGCTTTTTGACAATCTTTTCCTTAACCTAGAGCCACATATCTTTGAGTGAAGGGGCCACAGAGAAGGGGATACTAAGGTATCTAACAATCTCATTAGGTCCCCCCCACGCATACCCAAAATGAGTAAGCCAATCAGGAGGCTTCTCTTTCCACCCCAGCATGACAGATTTGGAACTGGAGATACGAGACCCTGAGGCTTTACCGAAGAACTCAAGTTTTTGATTGAGACACTGAATGTTATTCTGTGAGAGCTCCAAAAAAAGGGGAGGTATCATCAGCGAACTGAATGTTAAGAATCTCAGAGTCATCAGGAAGAGTAATTCCACAGACTCTAGGAGAGATGGTATCATCTCTAAGGAGGTAAAATAAAGCATCCGAGGCAATGACAAATAGGGCAGGAGCCAGAGGAAAACCCTATCTAATGGATTGAGATAGCAGGATAGGTTGGGAAAGAGCCCCATTGACTTCAACCATGGCAGAGGTATCCTTAAGGAGGATTTGGACATACTTGCAGAATATGTTGGGGAATCCAAAAGCCTTAAGCATCATAAGGATAAAGTCTCATTCAAACCTATCATACGCCTTCTCGAAATCAAGAAGAAGCATGGAAATATCCTGTTTAGAAGTGTTGGCCCATTCCATGGCCTCCCAACTAGTAACATGGTTCTCAAGAATATATCTTCCTTTAATAAATCTAGTCTAGGTAGAGGAAATGAATTTGGGCAGATTTTTTTCTAGGCGGGAGGCCAGGATCTTGGCGAGGATCTTGTAAGAAACGTTGAGGAGAGTAATAGGATGCCAATTTTTAACAAGAGCTCTATCACCATCTTTAGGAATCAATTTGATAATGTTGGTGTTAATAGATTTCCCCAAAGTACCATTAGTAAAGGCTTCCGTGTAGAGATCATGAAGATCATTAGTAATACAGTCAATGTTAGCTTTGTAAAATTCAGTAGGGAGCCCATCTGGGCCAGGGGCTTTATTGTCCTTGAGCTTACGAATGGTGTCATAAATTTCTTGAGGGGAGACCTTATTCTGGAGGAGAAGGAGATCACTGTTAGAGATCATCTTGGGGATGAGGTCAATGCATCTGTTCCTAGTGGCTTTCAAGGTCTCAGTATCCTCAGTGGTAAAAAGGGTTCTGTAGAACATCTCAAAGGCATTGGTAATGTCATGTAGGGTGAGGAGTTCCTTATCATTCATAACAATTCTGTCAATCCTTTCTTTTCTCTGCTTGTGTTTAAGGAGGTTAAAGAAAATTTTTGAGCCTTTATCTCCATACTAAAGCCAATGGTTACAGGCCCTAATAAAGGCACCTCTGATCTTGACTTGTTGATGTTTCCTAAGGGAGTCCCTAGCTAGAGAGACCTATTCAGTAAGGGCAGGGGAGTTGGGCTGAGATTGAATGCTACTCTCAAGCGAGTGAAGATGGTCAGTAAGCATGTTCTCCACACGTCTAAAGTCTTTGGCCTTCTTTTGACCAAAAGTTTTGAAAATTTTTTGCCAAGAGGAGATATTAAGATTCCATCTACTAGTTTGAGAGAGGGTCTTATTCTGCAGGTTGAGCAATCTAACCATCTTAATGGAAATAAGCACATCTTGATCGCCAAGAAGGGAAGTATTAAGAATAAATTTCTAACTAGTCTGAGAGGTGGCCAGGATGGAGTTCCTAAGATTCACTAAAGCTAAAATGGGGTAGTGGTTAGACAGAGTAGGAGGGATAGTAGTAACAGAGATACGATACTGGTTAGGGGAGAAGAAGAAACTACTGTTAGCATAAAATTTGTCAAGTCTAGAATAGATACGATTAGGGCCTTGTTGGAAGTTGCACCAAGTATACCAGAGGGCTGAAGTTTCAAATTTTCTACCTTCAAGTGGGTCGAAAAGTTGGAGTTGATGCTTAAAGTTATCCCAATGAGCCTTCTCAGAACCTTTCCACTCAAAGGGAGAGCCTCCAATTTTATCATTAGAATTCTCAATCATATTAAAATCTCCACCAACAAGCCATGAAATACTAGGAAGGGTGGTCATCCAATCCCAAATGAGAGTTCTTTTGTTATAGTCATTAGGGGCATAAAGAGAGCAAATCCCAAAAGGGGAGCCATTAACAGTTAAAGTGACCCAAGCCACCCTATTACAGGGTGAGATACCTAAGTCAATAATGTAACTAGTCCATTTAGGGCTAATAAAGAGGGCAACTCCACCTTTCCCTTTAGGATGCGAAGTGACGATCTTAAAGGCATCTTTCCAGATACAATTAAGGGCATTATCTAGAGTGAAGTCCATGGATTTAATTTCTTGCAACATCATAAAGTCAATATTAGTATGACAGTCCATAAACCTCTTAACAATAAACTTGCGATCCGGAGACTCAAGGCCTCTAACATTCCAAGAGATAAACTTCATGGAGAAATATGGTTAAGGGAACTAGTAGGGAGACTAGAGAGATCTCCATTCTTCTTTTTATTCTTAGAGCCAAGGGGTCTGCCTTTCTTCTTAGAAGCAGAACTTTTCATAACATCTTCCTCATCACTACCACCAGCTAAGTCAATACATGATCCCTGATTGTCTTTAGTGGCAGAGCTAGAGGCCGGATTAGGTTTAGCATAAATAACTTCAATGACTAGATTATCTTCAATTTCATTGAGGGAAGAGGATGGGGGATTAGGAGGAGATTCCTCAAAAGGAGTCTCTGAAGAAGGAGTGGGGTCTAAAGTCATAGTCAAATCAGTAACAATCCTGTTATTGTCAAGATTATCATTCATAGTAATGTCAGTATCATTATTAAGTTCAATTTTGTCAGAGTTAGTATGGTGAGGACCAGCTTCAATCATGAGCAGACTGGTATTAAGAATCTCAAATTGATTAGATCTGGGTTTTCCAATGCAAATTCGTTCCAATGCAAGTTGTTGAGCATTTTTTTGTCGATGTTTCCTATTCACAACAATTTGGAAGTCATCAAGAGTTGGTGATTCAAGAGATGTAAATTCAAAAGGATTAGATATTTTTTCAGGGATCATCGGTGGGTTGATGTCCACAGCGTGCGTAGCTTGCTCCGGCTTAGAGCCAGAGGCCGAGGAAATGGTGGGATTGCTTTTTCTATGGTTGTCCTTAGGAATAGTTAAGTCTGAAAATGATTTAAGGTTTTTGATAGAGGCATCAGGTTGTGTCCTAGTTGAAGGAACTCTGACATTATTAGGGTTTCCTGGGGCCTCAATCGAACTAGGCTTCCTACGATTGGCAATTATCGGTTAGTTTTTCCTCAAATGAGCTTCTCTCTTGTAGAGAAAACAAGCATTTAAACCACCTAATATCTCGACCAGGTAGATAAAGACTTCTCCACAAATATTAAGGTTCAAGCTCAAGGGGATGTCAATCCCAGGTTTAATGGAGATCAAAACTCTTGCATCAAGGTTAGGAACCAAATGGGATGTCTCATCTATTCGAATAATTTTTCCATACTCATCCAGCAATTGGGGCAAAAATTTCTAGAGAAAGGGGGGACATCTTTAATTATGACCCACCTAGGGCAAGAGAGTGCAAGAACCTCTTCATTAATTGCCTCTTGCGACCAAGCTAGGGCATGGAAGGAGGTTTTTCCAATGGTCTAATAATGGTGCTTAAGGGCTTCAAGCTGAGACTCATGATTGCTAAAGAAAATAATATACAATCCATGCTAAATTTGCCTACAAAAGGAGATCTTCAAGCCAAGCTTCAAATTCCATAAACTCTGAAACCAATCATCCATAAATTTCCGTGGTGGGCATTTTTCCACATCAACACAAGCAAAGAAAATTGTAGTAGTGCTTAACCTAGTTTTTTCCAGAGTAATCTCATTTAACATTTCATCATTTGGGGAAATGAAGAAATCTTTCGAGGCATTGATAGGGTTCTTACCTTCGGTGTTGGGTCATTCGCATCGAGAAGCTAAAACAAATCTTGCAATAGGGGAGACACCATTGCTGGTAGGGGCAACCATTTCAGAAAATGTTTTTTTTGGAGGGGGATGGTCTGAGGAATCGGGGCTAGGGGTAGTTAAAGGAATGGAAACCAACTCTAGCTCCATTGAAAGCTGAGTACAACCACACACGCAGTCGGACAGGGAAGTAAATACTAAGCCAACTAGTAAGAAATGAAAGGAAAGGAAAGAACATAAACAAAAAGAAGAGAAGAGAGAAGGACAAACCATGTGGAGGAGAATAAACTCCTCCACGTCAATGAAGAAGCATCCAGTTTCACTCCAAATTTTGCTCCATCTTTAAATTTAGTTTTAGTTTTACATTTAGATTTAGTTGTAGTTAGATTTAGATTTCTCTTAGATTTAGATTTAGATCATTATTTCTTTTAAAATTTACATTTAAATTTAAATATGGAAGGCAATGTTCCATATTGGTTTAGATTTAGATTATTTAGATTATTCATTTAGAATGGTTTAAAATGGTAAAAAATCTTTATTCTAACTTAATTAACATTGAAAATCTTTATGATTTAGTTTTAATACTTTAAAATTTAGATTTAGTTTTAGTTTTAGAGTTAGATTTATATTTATATTTATCTTATATTTAGATTTTTAACATTATTTATCTTCATATTTAGTTTTAGATTTTTTTTGTATTAACTATAAGGATATCAAAGTCAAAATACAATAAGAGTTTACCGGGAGAGGCCCATCCTCAGCCCACAAGAGTTTACGGAGTAATCAAAAAGTAATTACAGATCAAAGATACAACAGACTAAATCAGACCATTATTGTGATCCTCAACCCAGGCAGTCCAACCCCTGGGGCCCTCCATCCAAGCAATATTCTTTTTCTCCTGAATTTGAGCCAGCATGCTAATTTGTTGATCGGTCGTATTCTTGTTCTTGTTGACCTCCTTGGTGAGTTTCTTCAGGGTCTCTTCAAAGTTGGAAAAGTTGTCAATATGGCTTCTCTAGTCATAGCCATCCTTAAGCTCATAAACGAACATGGTGGAGTGCCCTGCTTGGAGAAATCTTCTGAGCTTCTTTCTATCCAGCATCATATTCATGTTCACCTGTGACAAAATTTTGAAATATGCGAGTTTTCAAAAAAACTTAGTAAGGGACTTGGGAGAATCTTGATACCTTTCCTCATTTCCGCATTTCCAAATCTGCCATAGAATGTTAGAGGATAACATGTTCCAGAAAATATTAGTATCCTTTTTAATACCATCAATATAGCTAGTGATAATTTTAAAAATATTCACAAAGATAGGATAATTGATACAAAACATATGCCAAATACCTTTGGAAAAGGTGCAATCAAAAAAGATATGTCTGTTGGTGTTAGGAAGGCCACAAAATCTGCAAACATCATTATCAGTAAGATCTTTTCTTAAAGGAATTCTGTCTAGAAGCAGAGCCATTTGAAGAATTTGATCTTAGGCTCAATAGGAGAATTCCAAAGTCTATCAAAATGTTCCTTCCATATATTATCATCCATATTAGTGTACCAGAGTTTTTTAATGTGGAAAATGATGTCATTATTAGCATCAATGATTTTGTAAATATTTTTATCTTTAATTTTTTCCACAATCGTACCATCTGGCCATTTGATATTGAGAAATCTATGAGAGTCAACATGGCTGGTCATGGGCAGGTCCTTACTAGCTTTGACGATCATGTTATAAGTCTTTTTTTGAGATGGAGGAATATGGTATTTGACACTGATATCCTCCCATCTAATAAGCTTATCTTCTTCAAAAAGACAAATGAATTGAGAGATTCCAAGATTATTCCAGTACTTAGCAGAGCACCCTTGGGAGAGGGCAAGAGGTTTTCCAGTAAGTTGCAAGTTCCACCAAATGGATCTTTCACCATATAGAAGTTTATGATCAAAGAAGTTTCTATTAGGAATATACTATTTGACATATTCCCAAGCTTTCCAAATAGTTTTAAAGACCGAGGATCCTTGAACAAGAATGGGAAAACCGCCCTCTATGATATCATAGAAAGGGATGTTTTTCCAAGCCTTAGCCTTTCTAGGGATACCTCTTTCAATATTTCTTCTAGTAAGGACCTTCCAAGGCTCATCTCCTTCCAGAGAGTGAAAGATCCATTTGGCGGCAAAGGCAGTCCCTTGAATCTTAAGATCTTTTAAGCCTAATCCTCCAAGGAGATTATTAGTGTGACACTAGTCCCATTTGACAACATGACGTTTCTTTTTACCTTTACCATTAGACCAAAGGAAGTTCCTAATGGCCTTTTGAATTTCAAGAATTTGATAATTATTAAACATCCAGGCTAAGGAGTAGTAAACATTATAGGAGGAGAGGATTTTCTGGCAGACTTGAACTTTGCCTCCAAGGGAGAGGGATCTGTTATGCGACTTATTAAGCTTATTAAAAATATTTTCCTTAACCCAAAGCCACATATGCCTAAGGGAGGGATCTATGGAGAAGGGAATGCCAAGGTATCTAACAATCTTTTGAGGGCCTCCCCATTGGAAATTAAATTTACTGAACCAATTAGGTGGTTGATCAGACCAACCAAGGCAGATAGATTTAGACTGAGATATACAGGAGCCTGATATGGTACATAAGGCATTAAGTTTGGAGTGAAGAACTTAAAAATTACATTGACTTCAAAAAATAATGAGGTATCATTAGCAAATTGATAGTTAATTAGATCAGTATCTTTGGGAAGGGTAATGCCTTTAACAACAGGAGAGATGGAATTGTCCCTAATGTTGTAGGAGAGGGCATCTGAGGGAATGACAAAAAGGGGAGGGGCCAGGGAGAAACCTTGTTTGATGGATCTACCAAGGGGAAAGGTTTAGATAGAGAGCCCTTGATATCAACTTGAGTAGAAGCATCTTTTAAAAGAATTTTAACAAGGTTGCAAAAAAGAGGAGGGAAGCCAAAAGCTTCTAACATCATAATGATAAAATCCCACTCAATCCGGTCATACGCTTTCTCAAAATCAAGAAGCAACATAATAGAGTTCTGGTTAGAATGCTTGGCCCAAATCATAGCTTCCCAGCTAGTGATCAAATTCACAAGAATATATCTCCCTTTGATGAAGCCAGTTTGGGTGGTACTCACAAATTTGGGAAGGATGGTTTCAAGTCTCAGAGCTATAATCTTCACAAGAATTTTATAAGACACATTAAGAAGAGTAATAGGCCTCCAATTCTTAAGAAGGGCTTTGTCCCCATCCTTAGGGATCAACTTAATGATCCCTCTATTGATGAAGCTCCCCAAGGTACCTTTAGAGTAAGCTTCAAAGTAAATATCATAAAGGTCTTTGCAAATCCAGTCTATATTGGACTTATAGAATTCAATCGGAAGACCATCAGGGCCTGGAGCCTTATCATTCTTCAAATTTTTGATAGCTTTTTCAATTTCTTCTAAGGTAATTTATGTATTAAGTAGGTCACCATCCGGCCTGGAGATTCTATTCGGGGTAAGAGCTTTATATTTATTCCTGAGAGATTTAGCCTCCTCAAAATCTTCACAAGTGAATAACTTACTATAGAATTTAACAAAGGCATCTTTGATACCTTCATTATCAATAATCTCTTTGTTATCGACAAAGATTTTATCTATAGATTCATTAGCCTACTTCTGTTTAAGATTATTGAAGAAAAATTTAGATCCTCTGTCACCATTTTGGAGCCAGTGAGCATGAGATCTGATCTTGGCTCCTCTAATTTTAACTTGTTGGTGTTGCCTAAGACTATCCCTAGCTTGAGCAACTTGAGTGCAAAGAGTGGAGTTATAGGGATCGGTTTGAATATTTAATTCAGAAGTGTGAAGCTTAGCAGAGAGCAATTTCTCTAAGTATCTGTAGTCTTTAGCCTTTTTTTGGCTAATGGTTTTTAATAAGTTATGCTAGGCATAAATGTTATGGCTCCAAAGATCAATAGAGGATAGAGAGGGTAAACTATTTTGGTTGATAATTCTAATAAGTTGGATAGCAGACAAAACATCTTCATCAAGAAGGAGGGAGTTATTGAGAATGAACCTTGGGTTATCAGCCTTCTTAGCAATGGGGAAATCATTAATTCTAATACGAACCGAGATAGGGTGGTGATCTGAAAGCGATGTGGGAGTCACCATAACCAACTTCCCAAGATCATCAGGGAGGAATGAGAAGAAATTATTGTTAGCGTAGAATCGATCCAGTCTGGCATATATACGGGAGGGGCCTTGTTTATAGTTACACCAGGTATGCCACATACCATTGTAGCCACCAAAGTTACCAGTAAGCAGGTCAAACAAGTGATTGCAATGTTTCATCCTGTTCCATTGGACTTTTTCTAAATCTTTCTAGGAAAATGGGAGACCCCCAATTTTGTCTTCTTGAGTTTCGATCATATTGAAATCACCCCCAAAGATCTAGGGGATATTGGGGAGGGAGGCGAGAGAGGCCTAGAAATCCGCTCTTTCTTTGTAATTGTTGGAAGCATAGATGAAACAACTACCGAAAGATAAATAATTAATGTTCATAATGACCTAGGCAACTCTATTACAGGGAGACACTCTTTTATCCGTAATGCAAGTAGCCCAGTTAGGATTAATGAGAAGGCCAACACCCCCCTTACCCTTAGTATGATTGGAAAACACCTTAATAGCATCCTTCTAGATAAAATTTAGGTTACTTTTAAGCACAAAATTTGTGGCTTTTAATTCTTGTAACAGTAAACAATATGCTTAATAGTATCAAGATAACGCTTGATAATGTGCTTCCTATCCAGGGACTCAAGTCCCCTTATGTTCCAGGAAACACAATTCATGAGGAACCAGCTGAGGGGAAGGAACGCTTAGGATCTGTAGACCCATCAATAGTAATATTAGTCGATTGAGTAGACCTACTTTTTCTAAGAATATTTTTATTTTTGTACCCCAGAGGTCTACCTCTTCTTTTAGACCGAGGAATGTCAAATTTTTCATCTAATTCATCATCTTTAGAACCCGGAGGAATCAAGATTTCCATGTCATCAGTTATTAAGGGTGACACTCTAGTGAAAGGAACCGAAGGGATGGAGGAAGCGAGGATGGAAAACTGATGGTGGGTAGCAAAAGAAGGAATAATTTACAGCGTGCAATCATCATCAATTTCTTTGAAAGTCTTAGGGGGGAGGTTGAGGGTCAAACTATTATAAATCTTAGTCCCAGAAGGTTTGGGCCTAGGCGGACAAGAAGAGGAGTCAAAAGCGGGCGTAATATCTAGGGCAATCAAGGGCGACGAAGGTGAAATAGGTGAGGGTTGAATTTGAAGGTGAAACTGTTAGATTTAGATTTATATTTATCTTAGATTTTGATTTTGATCATTATTTCTCTTAATATTTAGATTTAGATTTAAATTCAAATATGGAGGGAATGCCACCATATTGTTTTAAATTTAGTTTTTGTTATAGAGTTAGATTTATATTTATCTTTGATTTAGATTTAGATCATTATTTTTATTTTAATATTTAGATTTAGATTTAAATTTAAATATGGAGCGAATGCCACCATATTGCACTTTAGATTTAGTTTTTCATTTTAGAGTTAGATTTAGATTTAGATTTTGATCAGTATTTCTCTTAATATTTAGTTTTAATATTTAGATTTAGATTTAGATTTAAATATGGAGGGAATGTCACCATATTGCGTTAGTTTTAGTTTTAGAGTTAGATTTAGATTTAGATTTATCTTAGATTTAGATTTTGATCATTATTTCTCTTAATATTTAGTTTTAATATTTAACTTTAGATTTAAATTTAAATATGGAGGGAATGCCACCATATTGCTTTAGATTTTAGATTATTTAGATTATTCATTTTTAATGGAGAACAATATTTCTTCTTCCTTAATTAAAATTGGAAAAAATTTAAGATTAAATCTTAATACTTTAAGATTTAGATTTAGTTTTAAATAGTTTTAGAGTTAGATTTAGATTTAGATTTATCGTAGATTTAGATTTAGATCATTATTTTTCTTAATATTTATTTTTAATATTTACATTTAGATTTAAACTTAAATATGGAGGGAATGTCACTATATTGCTTTAGATTTAGATTATTCATTTGTAATGGTGAAAAATATTTCTTCTTCCTTATTTAAAATTGAAATTTTTTTAAGATTTAATTTAATATTTATAAAGCTTTTATATTTTCCATTTAATTTTTTCAAGAGCAAGCAAGCAACCAACCAACCAAATATCAAGGTGATTTTTTTATTTTGTATTTAATAATTATATATATATAGTTTTGGATTTAGAATTAGAATTAAATTTAGTTTTAGTTTTAGTTTTACATTTAGATTTAGTTGTAATTAGATTTAGATTTAGATTTCTCTTACATTTAGATTTTGATCATTATTTCATATAATATTTACATTTAAATTTAAATATGGAAGGCGGTGTGCCATTTTGGTTTAGATTTAGATTATTTAGATTATTCATTTAGAATGGTTAAAAATGGTGAAAAATCTTTATTCTAACTTAATTAACATTGGAAAATCTTTAAGATTTAGTTTTAATTTTTTAAGATTTAGATTTAGTTTTAGTTTTAGAGTTAGATTTAGATATATATTTATCTTAGATTTTGATTTTGATCACTATTTCTCTTAATATTTAATTTTAATATTTAGATTTAGATTTAAATTTAAATATAAATATGGAGGGAATACCACCATATTGCTTTAGATTTAGATTATTTAGATTATTCATTTGTACTGGTGAAAAATATTTCTTCTTCCTTATTTAAAATTGGAAAATGTTTAAGATTTAGTTTTAATACTTTAATATTTAGATAAGACGTAGGTGTATGTCTGACCACCTTAAACATAATAAAATGATAATATTTTTTTACAAGATTATAGATATAAGTAGTAGAATCATGTACATATGTGACACATATTTCTTTGTAATTTTTTCCCTTGTAAATGGGTAAGTGCACAAAGATGGGGGACCAAAAAGGGGGTATAAGATGCCACTTTTTTCCTGAAATCAGAAAACTCTGAAATTCAACAAGAAATTGAAGATAGTTAGACTCAAAATTTTAAGATGCGACAAAAACAAGAGTTGTAATACTCTGAATCTAGTTCCTAATCTAATAACGTATTTTGAAAATGGTGTAGATTAAGGTCCTACAAAAGGGGAAGCACAAAAAGTGGTCCTATTTTTTGTAAAAAAATATAACATAGCGTCTGGTGTGCTCCCCCTAAAATGTTAACTTTTTTTTTGAATTTTTTTAATCACTCCAATGAGAAGTTAGCTAACACCACATAGTTTATCCTAGATTTTTTTGGTAATTTTTTGATGAATGTATAATTTTTGATGAATTTATGAAGTGTGCACATCCTGAAAACATGAAATTTTTGTGTGCTCCCCCTAGAAATCATTTAAAACTAATCGAAAATCATTTTTTTTAAAAAGTATGTAGAATGGAGTCTAATTTCTAAAAATGTAACTTGTTGCAAAATTCGATGAATGAGCCAAAATCTATGCCCAAAATACTACAGGTTGTTTTTTTACAAAAAATGAACATACACACAAACGAAATTAGAGTTGAAAAACTTAACATAATCAGAATTCAAAATAAATTATATGCTTAGATAGCTAATAGAGAGATCTGCAATATCACATCGTCTAATTTTTACGTTCTTGAGCCACGAGTAAATCTAATGAGGAGCACATAAAAAAAATGTCATTTTTTTTGTATGTCTGCTGGAAAACATGTCTCATGCCTATTTGAATCATCCAAGCCTTTGGGTTGGATCTCCAAGGAAAATCCAAGCCTTAGGATTGGTAAATTCCAATGCCTTACAAATCATGTGTGCCCTACAGGGCGTACGCACTACTAAAATCTATGACTTCCATAGGACGTGCACCTTATGAAAGTCATAGATTTCAATAGTGTGCTTGCCCTATAGGGCGTGCACCCTATTTACGTCAGATTTAAATAGTGATGAGAAATAGTCAGAGTGAGAGGAAGAGAGAGAGATAGAGGGAGAGAGAGAGAAAGACAGAGAGCTCTCTCTCTCTCTTTCTACACCTTCCTATCCTCTATATTTTCCCTTCTTACCATCTTTCACCCCTCTCTCTCTCTCTCTCACACACACATATATGCTCTCTCCCACCTTCCTACCCTGCCTCTCTCTCTCTCTCTCTCCACCTTCGTACCCTCTATATTTTCCCTTATTACCCTCTTTCACCCCCTCACTCTCTCTCTCACACACACATATGCTCTCTCCCACCTTCCTACCCTCTATATTCCCATTCTCTCTCTCTCTCTCTCACTCTCTCTCTCTCTCTCTCTCTCTCCACCCTCTCTCTCTCATCACCTTCTCTCTCCCCCTTATCTCCTCTCTCTATCTCTCTCTCTCCACTTTTTTTTCTTGCAAAGGACATACAAGCTATAGAGCTATGAAAGACTATGCATGTTATACTCTCTCTCTCTTTGACCACTTTTTTATTTCTTGCAAAGGGCACATGTGCTATAGCACACTAGCGCTATGCAAGACTATGCATGCTACACTCTCTCTCACCACTTTTTTCTTTCTTATAAAGGGCGCACGCGCTATAGCGTGCTAGTGCTATGCAAGACTATGCATATTGTGCTTTTCTAGTTTTTGCATAGGGTGCATGCATGTTATCTTTTTGAATAGCATGTGTGCCCTATAGGGCACACACATTTTGAATTTCCCAAGCCTAAGGCTTGCACCCTATAGGGTGCACATGCTTTAATACATACGCACTATGGCCATTTGGGGGCCAAAAAGGAAAGTGGCACCTTTTTGGTCCCCTATCTTTGTCCATATACCCATATATTAAGTCAAATTAAACTTTATACCTAAAATATTAGTTCAGGAGAAACCTATTGAAGAAATAGAAATAAAAAACCTTGAAAAACTAGATTGAACCCCAACCAAGATGAACCTAACCCTAACTAAGATTAAAAAAATAGGGTATCTTGATAAATTAGACCCTAAACTTAACCCTAACCATTATACTAAACTAAATTAAACTATAACCCTAATTTTAAACCTATCTAAATCCCAACTTATATAAAATCCAAGTTAAATGACCCTTTAAATCTAACACTCAACTTAACCCATACAATTAAATCATAACCCTAACTTTAACTCTAATTGAACTCTAATTCTAATCCTAAGTATAATCATACCTTATCCATAATCAAACCCTTACTATAATCAATACCTAGAAGTATATTTAACTTCAACCCTAACTATAACTCAGATATTTCTCTCTAATTGAATGATAACCCTAACCTAGCCTTAACTCTAACCCTAATTGTGCTTCAACCATAAAAATAATTGAACTCCACTTATATCCCTAATTGAACCCTAACCCTAATATCTATCCTAACCAAACCCTAATATTAATCCTAAGAAAATCCTAATCTAAACCCTAACCAAAGTGTAATTAGAACCTTAACCTTATTCCTAACCTTAATCATAATTCCAACTCTAACCATAATTTAACTCTCACCCTAATAACACCACTAATCCAAACCCTAATCCTAACGATGATATAAACCCTAATCCTAACCATAATCTCAATGCTAACCTTAAACCTAATCCTAACCCTAACCCCAAACCTAATCCCAATCCTAATCCTAATCCTAATCCTAATCCTAATCCTAATCCTAATCCTTATCCTAATCCTTATCCTAATCCTAACTCTAATCCTAAAACTAAAACTAAAACCTCTCCCTGATTATAATTTTAACCACAATCCTAAATGCTAAACCTTGACCCTAACCCTAACCTAAACAAAACCCCAACCCTAACCATAATACCCTATTCCTAATCCTAACCATACAATAGATCCTAAATGTTAAACCATAATCCTAAACTTAATTGCTAAAACCTAAATCTAAATATTAAACCCTAAATCCTAAATATTAAGCTACACCATAAATCTAAATGGTAAACCCTCATCATAAATGTTACACCCTAGACCTAAATTCTAACCCCTAAATGTTATATTGTAATTGTAACATGAACCCTAAATATTACCATAACTCTAACAATGGAATGCACATAAAATTTTATCCTAACCCTAACCCTAATACTAACTAAGATGTATACCATAACCCTAATGATAATCCAAATCCTAAACACTAAATCACAACCCTAGTCAAAACCCCAACCCTAAACATAATAATAAACATGATCTAAACCCTCACTTTAACTATAATACTAAACCTAATCCTAGACGTAAATGCTAAACCCTAATCCTAACATGAACCCTGAAAATAATCATAACCTAAACCATGCTATGAACTTAAACCTTTATCCTAACCCTAACCATAATACTAACCATGATGTAAACTCTAACCCAAATGATAATTGTAATCCCATGCCCTAATCTCTAGTACAATCAAAATCCCAAACCTAACCATAATACTAACCATGATGTAAAACCTAACCCTGATGATAATCCTTATCATAAGCCCTAATCCCAACCCTAATCAAAACCCCAACCTTAACCATAATACTAACCATGATCTAAACCCTCATTCTAACCATAATCCTAAGGCTAACCCTAATATCAACTCTATCTCTAACCCTATACCATAACCATAATCAAAACCCTAATCTAACCATAATATTATCTACAATATATGTCCTTACCCTAACCATTATCCTAATCTTAAATCATATTCCCTAATCCTAATCTTAACCCTAACCCTACACCTTGATCATAACCGTAATTGTAACCATAAACCTAACTCTAACCCTAACAATTTAATCCTAACTACAACCCTAAATATTAATTGTAACAATAATCATAACCCTAACCCTAACTATAATCCAAATCCTAACCCTTATCCTAAGTGCAACCATAATTCTAACCCTAACCCTAAATAAAACTCTAACCCTAACCATAAACCCTAACCCTAAACATAATCATACTCATAAAATGCTAAACCCTAATCATAAATACTAAAATATTATAAATGGTAAACCATAATCATAAACCTAAACTAAATCCTAACTGTAATTCTAAGCTTAACATTAATCCTAATTTTGACCCTAACACTAAACCAAAGCATATCCCCAGGTTTAATGCTAAACCTTTATCCTAACCCTAACCCTAATACTAACCAGGATATGAACCATAACCCTAATGATAATCCTAATCCTAAACCCTAAATCATAACCCTAATCAAAACCCTAAAGCTAACCATAATAATAACCATGATCTAAAACCTCACTTTAACCATAATCCTAAACCTAACCCTAGACCTAAATGCTAAACCCTAATCCTAACATGAACCCTCAAAATAACCATAACATAAACCATGCCATGAACTTAAACCTTTATCCTAACCCCAACCCTACTACTAACCACGATGTAAACCATAACCCTAATGATAATCATAATCCTACGCCCTCATCTCAACCATAATTAAAATCCCAACCCTAACCATAATCCAAAGGCTAACCCTAATATCAACTCTAACCCTATACCATAACTATAATCAAAACCATAACCTAACCATAATACTATCTACAAGGTATGTCCTTACCCTAACCATAATCCTAACCTTAAATCCTATACCCTAATCCTAAACCTAACCCTAACCCTAAACCTTGATCATAACTGTAATTGTAACCATAAACCTAACTCTAACCCTAAGTTATGGCCCTAATCCTAACAATTTAATTCTATTATAATCCGTAATCACTCAAATTACTAACTCTAATCCTAGCTCTATTATAATCCATACTCACTCTAATTACTAATTGAATTACTAACTCTAATCCTAACTCTAAAGTGGTTATAATAGAAAAATGGAGCTACGGTTAAAAAGTTATGGCCTCTGGAAGTTGGGTTACCTAAAAACATATTTTGTAATTATTTTGAGCTGACCCTAATGTAATAATTATGAAAAATAAAATAATTCTAAGGGAAGTCGGCCTTAAGGGCTAAATTTTTGGAACCTTCCCAGGCAGTGGAAAATTGCCTATATAAGGAAAGCCCGTAGTGTTGTTTAGGGAAGTTCAGAGTAGTTTTGGGTAATAATTTGAGGCTTTATCCTATATAATATTGTAAAATAAAATGCCCATGTGGCTTTGCATATTGTAATTCTAAAATTTGTAATTCCACACTTGTGGAAATAATAAGAAGTTCATTTTCCGTTCTTGCAAATTATTGTTGTTTCTTTATTTCTGTTATGTGTTTGTGGTATTAAGGGGAGCACCCTTCATCAGTGAGGCTGACTATTAGAATTGGCTAGGATTGGTTTGGAGAATTCTCTACATTTATGTTTCTAGGAGTTCAATTTCATCGACATGTTCCTAACATCTATGCAATGTTCCAATATAGATATCTTATGTTGGTTTTCTTGGCAAGTTAAGATATGTTGTTTGACATCTTTCTTTGTGTTGGCCTACGTCGAATTAGTAGATTATGTTGATTGAATTAATACTGTTTTGGTCTATAATTTCTTTGGAGGAATAGTTGAGAGGTTAATATGGATCCTATCGTGCTATGGCTAAATTCACATTATTTTATGTACATTAGAGAATGATTTTGGGCCTACTAGTTAACATGTATTAATGTTTTTCTACACAATATGTTTGATGCAACATGTAATACCCCTCCCATAGTCTGATTTTCTATATATTATGATGTCATTTATTTATGGATTCACTGACCCCATATAGGGCATGTGTATGGATTGCGTGTATGTTTTATATTTTTGTTTGATGTGTGTGATGTGGTTGAGGGATGTACTTGTAGTTACTTACGAGATCCACATGATTGGTCAATCCATGCCATTGTTTGTTATATATTTATACACGTATGTACATGCTTGCCTTTTATGGAAGATTTTAGGTACCAGACATCAACTTCCCTGAATTATCAGGATGAGTATGCCCTATCGCAAAATCTCAATGGTAAGAGAGGGGAGATAAGAGACAAGTCTGAATCCTAACCTAAATCATTTATTGTCCAAAAATAGTGAACAAGTATCTTAGTTATTAGCCTCTGAATTCATCAAGGTGACATCATTCGTGAACCCTTCTTTTATGTTTGATTTAGTATTTTTGATGTAGTTAGTTTCTTTAGGTTTTGTATGCATGTAGGTTTGATGTTATTTTTGTGTTAAAATAGATAAAGGAATTAATTAAAGTTAATTTTGTGATTGATTACTTATTTCTTTTAAAATATTGGAATGTTAAAATATAAGGTTATTTAATTAATGAGAATTAATTAAATTCATTTATTAAAAAGAATTAATTAGAAAGTCTATTTATGGAATTATGGATTTTTATTTAGAAAGCATTTTTATTTACTGTTGGATCTCATGAAGCTAGGGCATTATGGATTTACTAATTGCATGATCATTTGATGGCATGCTTACTATTTGGGGGATAGTTAGACATTTAGTTAATGGTTCCAGTCGATCTTTAGTTGGTGTGTGTATAGAACCATTTTCAAATGGTATTCATTCAATAAACAAAAACATTCTCTGCAAATTATGAATCTACCCGCAAGGTACAGACATCCTATGCAATACTTTCAAATGTGTTTTGTGGTGTATTAGTGATTGGATCATGATGTAACATCATTGGCTTAGGTGTTATTTACATGTCTAAACATTTATTTCAGTGTTTAACACTAGGGAATTATTGCTGGATCCTTACATTTTTGTTATCTGCTTGCACGCTATGATGACCTAGGGCATCAATGATTAACTATTAATTGTTTTAAATTTATTACATGATTGACTATCTGGATAGGGCATCATTATTTTCTTCCAATGATGATTATATACTGTACTTGATTGCTCAAGGCCGCGGGCCTGTGACTATTTCTTCTTTCTATATATATCATTGTTTGATTTGATTTGGTTATTGACACAACATTATAATGCCCACTATTGTATTTTACTTGTTTGGATCTTTGAGGACCCACAATTAACACTAGGGCATTATTGTTGGATCCTTGCATTTTTTTACTATTGGATCCTAGGGAATTATGGATTTACTAATTGCATGATCATTTGATGGCATGCTTACTATTTGGGGGACAGTTAGACAGTTAGTTAATAATTGCAGTCACTCTTTAGTTGGTTAGAAGTCTTTATTAGTGTTGATCCACATGAGTGGAGGGGGGATGTGAATTTGATGTATGTATAGAACCATTTTCAAATGGTATTCATTCAATAAACAAAAACATTCTCTGCAAATTGTGAATCTGCCCATAGGTTACAACCAGCCCATTGATCATTATAACTGTACTTGATTTCTCAAGGCCGTGGTCCTGTGACTGTTTCTTCCTTCCATATATATGTCATTGCTTGATTTGATTTGGTTAATCATTGATGCCCTAGGTCATCACAGCAAGAAGATAATAAAAATGCATGTTTGATTATGACTGCATCACCTTGTATTGGAACACGATGACCTTATGACATGTTATGAGTTATTGTTGTGGATGCCTCATTTGGAAATCATGCCATAGCAACATCAACTGAAACACCAACATTTGATGTTGTTGTTGCATTTTTTGGATGATGCATCCACAGTATGGCTTGATTATGCACATGCATGATTGTAGATGAGGATATGTAATATGATATCATGCATTTCTTAGATCCCTTGGATATAACCCCATTTCTTTCCTTCTTGTAGGTTCTAGATCAACTAGGAGTATGCTAGATTCACACCCTGGTCATCCTTCCATTATATCTTCATTCTTATTTCCTACGGTTAATGTTTTGTGTTGGTTGATATCTAAGTTTGCCACTTCTCAAATCTCATGGTATAATTCAACTCAAAACAAAAGATATTATGTCCTATTTTTGGCATGAAAAAGATAGTGTGGCATTGCAAGAATGCTCTGCATTCCTCCACCATCATGTGATCCAACATTATGGGTCATTGATATAGTGTCGATGACTTTGGTTAATGAGCCTATGTGTCAATGTGGTGTTGGCCCATGCATGTTGAAGATGTCACACACAACAAGTAATCTTGGGCGTCAATTTTGGGGTTGTCCAAATAGGAAAAAGGTCTGGATATGTAATTATATTTTATGTTTAAAAATAATGTGACAACTAATCATTTTAGGAAGACCTGATGTAGATTTGGTATTGCAGGGAAATAGTGGATGTCAATAGTTTCAGTGGGTCGATGAAACTACATTTACATCTACCCCATCTACATCTATACCTGATGTAGGAAATGAGTGCAACTTGTGCAAGGCTTGAGAGGCAGCTAGTGCCACGGAGATTGCTTCAATGGAGAAAGAAGAAATCATTTTTTTGCGATGCCTTCTTTGTGTAGTTTGTGCACTACTTTGTTGGGACCATATGCGTAAATGTGGTTAACAGAGGGCTATTGTAGATATTGAAATTTTTTTAGAATTTCAAGTAGATATGTTGGACATATTTTGATATACTCATGAACTTTTTTGTTGCTTATGACTTCTTTATGATTTTCAATATAAAATTAAACAAAATTAAAAATTAACCTTATTTAAAAAAATATGGAAATTTTACTGTCATAGGACTCTTGACACCACCTCCATAATTTGTGTTTTGATTAACTAATGTAATTGATTCCACCATAATTTTTATTTAGGATCATAATTAGTTCTCTGTGTCCTTTTTTCTTGTTTTGTCATTCATTGTTTGTTTCCAATGATTATATAAATATGATTGTATGCTGGTCAATGCCCAATGGAGTGGAAAAGTTCTTATTCTTATATTGCCAAAACTGAAAGTTTGGCATCCTTTGGCATTTGGGAGACACTTTGATTGCTTCACTACCCCATTTGGACTTATATTCTAACCAAACATATTTAAATTATGTCATTGATTTATGATGATTTTTCATTATCGTGCCAAATAAGAAGTTGATTAGTATTTGTTACATAACAATATCAACTACTATGCTTGTTTGGTTATCAATAACTATCCTTCTCATAATATTATCAATTATTGGGATGTTGTGTTTTCAATGAAGATATAATTGTATTCAACCTTATTTGATCAACTCTTATATGCACAGGTGATGAACATTTAGATTTTCCTAAGCAGTACTATGAGATTTCCTGGCACACATGTACTATTGTAAAAATCACAAGTCCATTTGTTATAGGGTCTAGCTCCCAGTAATTCTTGGTCAAATCTGCATGTTTGTCACATGTTCCTTAGAAGACTTAATCATCCTTCTTCCACCAACATTCTAGTCAATGTACAAGTAACATACGAGTCATTCCATTCAAGAAAGACTATGTCTGACAATATCAACCCAGAACAAAATAAGGAGTATGCAAAATTAAGTGTATGCAGAATTAGTTTTACAAAATTGGCCATGTTGATGATGATTATGAAGAAGATTTGAAAATCTTGATATACAAGTAGATTTATATTTTGTGTGTATGGTTTCTATGCCATATTTTTATTGAGATACAAATGTTTGTGTGTATATATATGTTTATGTTTGGTTTCTTTGAGATTGTACTTGATCGATCTTATGATGGAACATAATGGTAAGGGTCTCTGATGTGTTGATGAACATTCAAATTTTCCTAAGCAATACCATGAGCTTTCCTTTCACACGTGTACTATTGTGAAAATCACCACAAGTCCATTTGTTGCAGGGTCTAGCTCCCAGTAATGTTTGGTCAAATTTTCATGTTTGTCACATGTTCCTTAGAATACTTTTAATCTCACAACAGCTAAGAAACATAAATGTAGGCATCATGGTCACAATTATTCAAAGATACAACATATTTGAGTGGTATACCCAGATGATGCAACACAAACAATACTACTCCTCTGGTTGTAAGTTTTCAATGTATGATTCAAAAACCATAGATAATGATGGCTTTTGGACCCTATCTTGATTTGTTTTTGGAATTTACACTGTCAACTTATAACTGCAGGAGTAGTGATTACGTTGTATCGTCTAGGTATAGACTCAATTATGTTGTATCTCTAAAGAATTGTGACCATGCGTGATGCCTACATTTATGTTTCTCATCTATTGTGTCCTAGGACCCCTTATGACCCTTTAGGATCCCTAAGAATACATCCTAGAGGTCTTAAAGTGTCATAAGGGGTCATAAGATGCTCCTAAGAGGGGCCAGATGAGCTTCCACCTTCACGTGGTTGGGCCTGTTAAGTAGAGAATGTTAAACTATTCTTGAAACAAAGAGAAGCTCAATATTTTAAGGTCTCCATGAATGATATATATATATATATATATATATATATATATATATATATATATATATATATATATATATATATATATATATATATATATATATATATATATATATATATATATATATATATATATATATATATATATATATATATATATAAAATATAGCATATCGTCACAATTATGATGGTCATCAGAGAACTAATGACAATAGAGCACTGGACACAATGAATACCAATCGAAACTCTCTGACAGGCATCCATCGCTTGCACAACATTTCCGTTGCGCTGACATCATAATTATGACACACACAACAAGTCCCAATGATAGTCAAATTACAACCGATGACATGTTGACCATCTCTGACCATGTTGCCAGAACCTTCTACCCTATATATTACAACGGTGTGTACTATCACAATTAAGATGGACATCACATTCATCAGTGCTATCGACACCAAAACTGCAATGGTGGTCAGTGTCGTTGCGTTGACGATGGAGTGTCAAAATTGGGATGGATAGCCATTGAAAAAAGGACTCAAATGTTGTAGTGATCCAAGTGATACTATCACTATGGTCCCTACCATACTATAGTGGAACCCCCTACCAAAGACTAGAGTAGATGAAGAGAAATATTCAAAGAAAGGTTTGTGCGGCCAAAAGGGATTCCACCATCAATGAGAGGTGGATTCAGATTCACCAAATCAGATGACCTACTAAATCAACATGAGAATCACCCTAGGGGGATCATCATCAGCTTGTGAGGATTCCTTAGAGGTAGAATCAAAGGGAGAATTAGAAGCTTAAATGGTCAAAAGATCATCATTTACATCCTTCCACCAAGTGGAAACACCTTTACGACACAAAAGAGAATAGTTTGTAGCCAAATGGCTAGTAGAGAAGCATCACTAGAATTAAATGGGGAGGCTCTCATAATCCAACGATTGAGCCTAAGGTATGTCCCCAACCATGAGCACCACATCATCTATAAATGGCGTGGAGATATCCATCTCAACTAAAATATAATAGAAAGTGGAGTGGCCTAGTGAATTCATAGCCTCATCCACCTTCAAGAAATGGCCAATAGATTTTTCGACGGCCTCAAAGAAGGAAGTCACCCAAAAATAAAGTGGAAGATTGGGGAGACAAACCAATAGAGGACAAACACTAAGTGGTTAAATAATAGGGTTGAAGGAGACTGTCCAAGGTTTGATTGAAAGAGAGTGATTAGCCCAAACCCATAACTTTATCAACACCAAATCATAGTCTTCAAAGGAAGAAAAAGAAATAATAAAGAAACCCTTTTCAAAAAGGTAAAGCTCAATGTTACCTCAAGAACTTGTTACCCAGTGATGTAGATCTAGAAGATAAGTTCAAAGAACAATGAATCTACAGACCAACCCATGATGTTGGTAGAAATTTAAATTATACACCACATCTAGTCCATGCACCACCACAGGAGAGGTATTGGCATAGGCAATGGGTCAATATTTCATCTTTGGAGGAATAGTAGCAATAGATTCGATGACATGGGCATAGCTCCTTCCACCACCACCACCACCACCAATAGAATTATTGATAATTGATACAATAAATAGATTTTTATAATGAATATATTGAAATGTAGATAACTGATCATATAACATAATATACATAAAAATAAATATAAAATGAGACTAGATAATAATTAAGAAATAAGTCAAACTTATCACAAAAATATATCAGTCAATAATATGCAATTATATTAAATTATATATCAAATAAAGTAGAAAAATAATATACAAACCTCAACCTCCAATAATTTGTAAATAACCATTAAATATATTTAAACAAGTCAAAGGGTCATATTTTTTATTTATTTTTCCTTAATATGGACCAGTCTCCTTAGTTCCTGTAGTGATTAATGACCTTATAGTATGTAGATGAAGATGAATGTATTCATTAAGAAAAGTGGTGGGCCTTTTAGTTATGACTTATGAGACAATCTAGGAATATTTGGGACTCTAAGTAGCTTTCATGAAGTTGATAGAATTAATATCATGAAAAACCAAAACTCATGAATCCCAAGCAGAAATCCCTCCACCTCTAGTGCCAAGAACAAAAACACCCATATTCACCCTAGAAGTTGAATTCAAAAGAGACTAGATAACCCAAGCAATAATGAGGTGGAGGTAACAAGGAGAGAAGCTCTATTGTCCCCTAGAGACAGTTCAAGAGGATGTACAAATAGGATAAAAAATGCAAACATCCTTGAACTAGGTTAGACAACATCACTAGATGGTAGGTTTGCAAGTGAAGGAGGAGGTTGGACACTAGCACCCATAATACATTTGAATATCCATGGGTGAGAGAAATGACCATTGAAGCAGTCACAAATATAAATTTGGATGACATATTAGATGATGTTTATACTTTTTGAACATTTCCAATAAGCTCTAAAGGCAAGAAGCCCCACTATTTCACCAAGGGTCAAGGTCAACAACTCTCTATTGAGAACCACAGTGGAGAGTGACCTCGTAGGGACTTGAACTTTGTTTGTAGGCACAACAAGAAAGATTCTATGTCAAATTTTCACCAAAGGGTCAAGCCCTAAAATTTTTGAACCTTGGCCGTGAGATCTAAAAATGAGAATCCCCACTATTTCACCATGGGTCAAGGTCAATAACTCTTTATTGAGAACCATAGTAGAGAGTGACCTCATGGGGACTTAAACCTTGGTTGTAGGCACTACAAGAAAGAAACCCCACCATTTCACCAAATGGTCAAGCCCACAATAACTAAATGTTATGTCAAAATAGGTACATTATTTTAGATCTTCTCCCTACCCTAAAGGTTTACATGATATAAAAAATTATGACCATTCCAAAATAGTTTACATAAAAAAACCTT
Source organism: Chamaecyparis obtusa (assembly GCA_027943335.1). Taxonomy (NCBI): domain Eukaryota; kingdom Viridiplantae; phylum Streptophyta; class Pinopsida; order Cupressales; family Cupressaceae; genus Chamaecyparis; species Chamaecyparis obtusa. Next base: position 50,373 of record BSBK01007568.1, read on the forward strand.
AGAGAACCTATGCACGATCATCCAATTTGTATCATTGATGTTGGTGTTAGATATGTAGCCTAAACTTTTGCATTTTCCCCATCATGGATCAAAACAAAACTTCAACACCATGCCGAAGTCCAAATAAATTAAAAAAATCTCTATGAAATCATGCAAAGGAATGTGAAGAATGCGGTTAAAATTAAGACACTAACTTTGGAAAATGCACTAAATATAAGTAGTACTCCTAAGATTTAAAGATTATAAATTATATAATCATCCAAGTAGATCTTAAGAGGCAAAAGTAAATATCAAGAAAAAATGTTTATAGTAGAAAGTAATGCAATCATTAAAATCAAAGGTTGAGAGATGAAGTGAAGATTATAACATAAAATTTGCATTTTTATTATATGCATTTAGACTTAATAGGTTTTATTTGCACCCAAAATACTACAAAAATTTCAAACATCAAAATTTTAATGTAAAAACTTTAAACAAAACAATAATATAAAGGCTAAAGTTGATGCAACAAAATATTCAGATAAAAATATTTGTCGAACTTGTAAATTAGCCCACACATTCAAAGATCTTAGAAAAAAAGGTGTTGAAGTGATGAAATATGAGAGACTGTGTATAGTGAACATTGGGGGAAGTTGCTAGCATGAATGCATTTTCTCTTTGAAGACGAACGTTGTTTCAAAGAAATGGAAAGATATAAGAATGACCAACAAGTTTGTTGTTGTTTCCACTAAAATGTATTTGTTACTTTTCGAGGCCCGAAATCAAATTGATTATAGTTGAGCTAGCAATGAACTCAATGAACCCTTTGCAAATTTGAATTGAAAATCAAAGTGCGGTGACTATTGGCTTCCTACTCATGAAACCCATAGGAAACACATAGGAAAGGTTGCCAATGTTCTACCCTTCTAGGAATGTACAGATTGGATGTTGCTCTACTCTATTCTCCCAACTCATAAAAGAAATGCTTGAGTACAATTTCAACGTAAATACTACCTCAAATATTTTGACTTTTTAAAAATTATACCTTTCTCATTCAGATTATGAGACATTACTTGTAAGTACAAATATGACCAATCTAATTCCTTGCATTTCTGACAGTCTAGCATTTTGTTTTAGTTTACACAAAATATTCCATCTTATTGTGACTGTATAGAATGTCTCTTAGCCTAATAAAAAATAAAAATAATGAACTTTTGAAAGGGAGATTTTTGTTTTCAATCTCTTGGACTCTCTTTGATTTTGATGATAGATTACAAAATATGATCTAAAACCATAAACTATTCAAGAAAATAAAGAATTAAAAAATAAGAGAAACCTAAAATAATTAAATCAAATAAGAAAAGAGCCTACGAAAAAGAAAAACCTAAGAGAGACTAAGAAAAAGGGAATTAAAAAAGGAAAAAGAAAACAAACAAAGAAGAAGTAAAGGAAATTGAATACAAATTAAAAAAATGAAAAAAAACTGGGAAGAAAACAAAGCAAGGATGAAACAAAATGATAAAAGTAAAAAGCAACAAGATCCTTTTCTACCATAGTATTTTGAAAATCTGTGGACATCACAGACTAGCCATTGAGAGATTGATGATGGGAAAGAAAATTCAAAAAACTGTCGATGGAGAGTGGCGAAAAGCATTTGAAATTATGATAAATATAAACAATTCAGCTTCATTCTGTTACAACATTCTTTCTTTCTCTGAATGCCCCTTTCTGTCTATGTTCTGTTCTGTGATTGTCCCTTTCTGTGAATGTTTAGTTCTTGCTCTTTGTTTTGTTATTGTATCTTTCGTCAATGTTCTGTTCTTGCTCTTTGTTTTGTTCAATTTTTTTTAAGTGCAGAGCAGAGGAAGCAACTGACAGCAAAAACTTCTTCCAAGAAATTCTTCATAGGCTTCTTTTGAATGGATTCAATTCATCATCATTATTATTGTAAGGAAACCCAACACGTAATTCGTTTCCTTCACCGTTACTACATGTTTCACCCTCTATTTGAAACAACCGCTATAGCAGAGTAATGCAAATCACCTTTAATTGGTCTTTTCAGAGCATGGTTCGTTATGTGACCACATTTCTTTGAGGAATTATGTCAAACAGTTCTCAAGTTGTGTTTTTGGTTTCACATTCCTTTAGAGGAATTTTGTCTTACAATTCATGCGCTAAGCCTACGGTTCCACATTCATTTGCATACATATCTACTGGAGCATTTTGAACTATACCATCTGACACAATAATATTCACTTAAAACAATTAAACAAGTTTTATACACCCTTAGCGTTGTTGCTATCTACCATTGCAACGGTAAGCCCTGGTTATTTACCCTTAGTATTATTATCCTTGAAGCTTTTGTTGTTGTTTGCATTACGATAACAGTATGGGCATGACACGTTTGACTTTGGAGATAATTTAATGCTTTCTTGTAATTAGTACTATTTTACCTAATACCCATTATTTATATTTGCCCGTTTGAAATATAGGTCTGTAGATAAACCACTTCAGATTTGGACGGCCAGTTTTCTTAATCTTTTTGTTTGCACACTGTGTTTTGATTTTCTTTGGAATGAGTGTTATAGTTTATTTTCCCTCATATTTATTTTTAATCTTTTTGGCTTGAATGAAGGATTGAATGAAGGACTGATGAAGTGAGCTTCCAATGCATGCTTGAGATGCAGAACCCAGCAAGATTTCATATAACCAATGCAGAGGAGAAGAGATGGGAGGTTCCTTATGACCTGCTACTTGATCACAAGTAGCTGCTCTACAAAGAAACTATACTTTCAAAACAGGTAACCCAGTGTTTGAATTCTCTGCATTCTTAGGCAATGACTTGATCTTCTCCTCCACAGCTAATCCATTTGAATTTTATATCAAGCACAGATCCCATGTAGATGTTCTGTTCAACTCCTCGCGTGGAAGCTTGGTTTTCAGTATCTAGTAATCAGCACAAGCCTTCACACACCTGCTTCATTGATACTTCTGTATGAATTGATTGATAATAGGAAGAGTTATTTTGGCTGGGTGAGTAGATATGAAATTGTTGAGAGAATGATTGTGCTCTCTGCACCATGACTGAATTCCTGTGGTTGCGCATGGAGATGTGCACCAATGTACTAATGGACAGTCATATGGAGGCTCGGATGGCTGATTTTGATTAGCTAGACTCATGTAGAGGGAAAAAACCATGTGCTCTAGTGCGAACATTGCACCAGGTATTTACTTGTCATTGTCATTTAAGTTCTACATTTGAATTAAGAAAATTCAATGTGTATATTTTGATATAGTGGGTTCTGGTTTGATGATTAAGCAGGCTTATTCTTGATTGTTATTGTCTTTGAATTTGATTATGTGAGTTATGTTCATCAATGTTTTGGAGACACTCCGTGATCCATCATCAAGATGACAAGAATGCACAAGGAAAAGAAAAATGATGGATCACAGAGCATGATCTGAAACATTGATGAAAAACTACCAGACAATCAAACCTAGAAACAACAATGGTCAGGTATATGGATTGTAGAAATCTATAATGATTAAGCAGACATTTTCTTTTTGGCAGGGCAAGTGATGGACTTTAGTAATGTGGATGTTGCAGTTGATCAATACCAACATTTTTAAGGTATGATGATCAGCTCAACTACCTGACATATACTTCCAAGTTGCAACAACACATTAAGGTGAAATGTTAATTTTAGCTTGAAGAAAGACTTAAGTATTCAAATTTGATATACAGGAGGACATTGATATTATGGTTGATTTGGCTATGGATGCCTATAGATTTTCTATATCTTGGTCACGATTGTATCCCAGTAAGGACTCAAAAAAATCCTTGTGAGTTTCACAGTTGGTTTTCTTATGTTTCATAGCATTCTGAGTTATGTTGTGGTTAATTCAACAGATGGAAATAGAGAAATCGACAAAGCAGGGTTGGATTGATGCTCTTGTTGAAAAAGATGAATTTTAGCACATGGTTCCTAGTAATCCAGTCAGACTAATCTTTTAAGCAGCTGAGATGAAAGTTCATTGTGGCATCTTTTTTCTTTTAATAGGAATTGAGCCTTATGTTACATTATACGTTTAGGACCTTCCTAAAGTTCTCCAAGATAGTTACGGTGGGTGTTTGAGTCCTCAAATTGTTTAAGAACCACGCTTTATCTATAAGTATTGCATATGATCGCATCCATGATAATTCATTCATTCAGCCATTTCGTTATAGCTATAGCCTATATACTACATTTTGCAGTGATGATTTTTTGAAGTATACAAAGGCTTACTTTGGAGCTTTTGGAGACAGAGTGAAGCATTGGATCACATTTAATTAGCCTTGGGGATTTTCTATCAATGGTTATGATCTTGGCTTGCAAGCTCCAGGAAGATATTCCATACTTTCTCACCTTCTCTGTAATCCAGGGAACTCCTCAACAGAGCCTTACATAGTTGCTCACAACATAATTTTATCACTTTTTGCTGCAGTCAATATCTACAAGCAACATTTCAAGGTCTGAACTTACATTTTCAAATTTGTATTGATGAATCATAATTTAGGCAATGGTCCCATGGAGGAAGGCTGCCTCAATTATCTCACAAACAATTTCTGACCTTTCAATAAACTTGAGAATGGGAATTACCACGTGACGTCTTCCATGATACCTGTCTACATGTTGAGTTTTTAATAAATCATCTCGAACTCGAATCAGATTTGAACTTTAGACCATGTTACCAAATGACATTTCTTGCATTCAGGTGAAACAAAGAGGGTGCATTGATATCACTCTAGATGCCAATTGGTTTGAACCAACGACTGATTCTCATGAAGATCAAGTTGCTACTCGGAGAGGGCTAGATTTCGAACTTGGATGTAAACACATTCAAAGAAAAAGGACTAATGATTCACTTTAAAATAATTCTTGGTATTAGTTTTTTACAATCTATGAAGTAGTGTATGACTGCATATATTTTTCAATCAACGTTTTAGATTACATTCAATAATCCATTGTCAACAAGAAAAAAGTTATATGAAATATCAATTGAAAAACATATACAGTTAAAACAAAAAGCAATCAATCATACACTAACATATAATATTATAATAAAAACTTGATATTAACTGCCTGCCCGCTCATTCCCTGCAGGCTCATGGATCCCATCTACAAGGGGGATTACCCGGCATCTATGAGGCAGATGGTGAGCAACAGGCTACCCAAATTCTGTAAAGAGCAATCCGAGTTGCTCAGAGGTTCTCTTGATTTTGTTGGCATTAATCACTATATAATATATGCTCGATACAACATAAGTCAAATTCATAAGAGAATTATAAATGACATATTTTGAGATTCTACAGTTATAACAAGTTGTAAGGCTTTTTTGAATGTCTTTATAACAATTCTGTCTTTCTCTGATTGCCCCTATTTGCCAATGTTCTGGTCTTTTCTGTCAATGTTCTGCTCTTTCTGTCAATGTTCTGTCCTTTCTCTCCGTTTCGTTCAATATTTTTTCAAGTGTTTGATCTGTTTTTATTTTTCATTGTTCTTGTGTACAGTGTGCATGCTGGCCTATTTGTCTATTTTGATTTTTTGGTGTTACATTTTTGTGGCATAGCAGAGGAAGAGGCAGATGAATGGAGGGGAAAATATTCTTCTAGGTAATTCTTCATAGACTATAGACTCTTCATTGTTATTGTATGTAAGGAAACCCAACACATATTTGTTTATTTCATCGTTACTACATTTTTACCCTCCATTTGAATGGATTCAGTCCCAATATCAGGTGGAGGAAATCATGAAACAACTGCCATAACCAGAGTAATACATGTAACCTTTAATTGGTCTTTTCATGTATCCATTTTGTGCATTTAGAGATCATGGCATGCCTCACGGCATGCCATGAGACCACATATCTTTGAGAAATTCTGCCAAAATAGTTCACAAGCTGTGTATATGGTTCCATATTCCTTTAGAGGAATTATGTCAAATAGTTCACGTGCTAAACCCAAGGTTCCACATTCCACTGCATACATATCTGCTGGAGCATTTCCAACTATACCATCTGACACAATAATATTCAGCTTAAGCCTTAAAATAAGTTGTAACACCCTTAGTATTATTACCATCTATCCTTGAAGCTGTAAGCCTTGGTTATTTACCCTTAGTATTATTATCTTTGAAGCTTTTGTTGTTGCTTGCATTACAATGACAATGGTGGGTATGACATATTTGATTTTGGAGATAATTTAATACTTTAATATAATTAATACAATTTCAACTATTAGTAATTTTTGCCCCTTTGACATGTAGATCTTTAGATAAAACACTTCAGATTTGGACATCCATTTTTCTCTTAATCTTTTGGTTTCCACAGTGTGTTTTGATTTTCTTTGAAATGAAAGTTTTGGTTTATTATTACTAATGCTTATTTCTAATCTTTTTGGCATTCCAATGGAAGCATGTGATGTAGGACCCGAAAAGAATTCATATAACCAATGCAGAGAAGAAGAGACATGGTGTTCCTTATGACCTGCTTCCTAGATCACAAGTATCTACTCTAAAAGTAAATTATATTTTCAAAATAGCTAACATAGTGTTCAAATTCTCTGTGTTCTTAGGAAATGAGTTGATTTTCTCCTGAACAGCTAATCCATTTGGATTTCCTATCAAGCACAGATCCCATGGAGATGTTCTGTTCAACTCCTCGCATTGCAGCTTGGCTTTTATTATTTAATCGGCCCAAGAATTCTTACATCAGCTTCATTGTTACTTCTGTATGAAGTGATTAATAATAGGAAGAGTTGATATGAAATTGTTGAGGGAATGGTTCTGCCATCTGCACCGTGACTGTAATCCTACAGTTGTGCATGGAGATGTGCACCAATGCGCTAATGGACAGTCACATACATTGCACCAGGTATTTACTTGTCATTGTCATTTGAGTTGTACATTCTAATTAAGAAAATTCAATGTGTATATTTTTATATAGGAGATAAAACCTTTAGCCATTCTTTTTTTTTATCTTCCTATTTTGCGATCAATAATTTCTCTATAAGCAATGGTTTTTTTAAGATGAATAAAATGATACTCCATGTAGTATACTTTGTTGAACATCAAAATATTGTGTAAGTTAAAAATATGAATCGCAAATTAATGTCTCAAAGTCAAAAGTCATTACTTAAAACTATTCTGCGATTAAAAAATATTCATTTGATATCATGGATTTAGAAAGCTTAAGTGTTTCTTACACATATTTTAGCTAAATGTTGAATATGGAATTATATTGACAAACAACCATGAAATGAATGTTTTTTATGTGAGCATTAAGTTGACATACAAGCTTATTTGGGATTCACTGAATTTTTATTTCTTTGCAGGTTTGTCTCCACTTGATGTAGTTCAGCAGTTCACTGATCTCATAGGACATACAACTGCAATGCCTTACTGGGCTTCTGGTATGTGTACAGATGCCCTGCTCTGCAGTTCTTGATTGTAGCATTGTATTATTTATTGGCTTTCAAATATTTTACGGAACCTGCAAATCATCTATACTAATAAGGCGAAAGTATCAACTAATTGATCTCTATTGTTTATGTATTTTACAAAGTCATGAAGTTTGTTTACTATATGGAATTTAGTACTTTTGGTTCTAGGTGAAAAATTATTTTGGGTTCCTTGTTTCGGGAACTTTGGTAGATTTGTTGGTTTATTTATTTTCTTTAATATTTCAAATGAGATATGGGGATATGATTCTCTTTGTCTTCAGGTTAGTAGGTTTCATAGAATAGAGAATGAAATCCCAATTTACAATATGAGGATCTTTGGAATGTTTTGAAAATTTATTGGGCGGGTGCTATTGTTTTAACTCAGGAAAAAAGTTATAGGATTATTGATTAAAAATGGGACTCAGTACGTACATGTGCCTAATGTTTTATATTGTTTTCATCGCCATTTTGTATTACTTAGTGTCTTTCTTGTGTATACTATTCCTTTAGACTTAACTAAAATCTGCTTGTTGGAAAAGTAAATTAATTATCCATTGTTGGCAACCACTAGTAGACCCACCTCTTGCTGTCCACCATGATCTTCAGCAGCCCCACATTGATCTTGCCATCTTATCTCATCTCAGCTACTCTGATAAATATTCCAGCTGACTCTATCTATAGTAGATTTAGCCTTTATGATGTATTGCCAATAAGTTGAATGGATTGAACTCGAATTCCTAGAGCTCATGTTTGAGTTTCACCTCTGATCCATTTTTTTAACATGGTATTAGAGCCAAAGGATTATACTTTCCTGGAAAGGTAGAAGACCCCAAGGAGTGCAAGATCGTTGATTAATCACAATTCAGTTAAAGCTTCTTGCAGAAGTTTGGAACTCATCTACCAAGGAGAACAAGAGATCAAACAATTTATTTGTTGTGATTAATTCTTTTTAGTTTGTGTGAGTTGTTATTCTCCTTACTCTGTTGTTGCAAGTAGTATCATTGTAGAGAAAATATGTGACATATCAGCAGTGAAAGATTGTTGTTGGAAGTTGTTGGAAGGAGCAGACCCGTGCGAAAATAAAATCTGCTTTATGATGTACTTTGTGTGCATATGTTTGTGTTTGTGGATATTTCTGAAGCCACATAAGGTAAAATGGTTGAAGTCAAGGAGCTTGTTTAGTCTTGTTGTCGCTTGATAGAAGAAGGTAGCACTGTAGAACAAAAGAAAAATGTAAGATCATCTTCCAAAGAAGAGAAGAGAATAGATCATGTGCACTAGATTTATCTACCATTGGTCAAGATGCCACCAATGGTTAAGATTGTATAGTTGCAGAAATCGAAACCGCAAAAGGAGAAATTACAAGCTAAGAAAATATGTTGTTGATTTGGAAAAGACATCAACTATTTGAAAATGAAAGAGTGAGGAGAGTTTCTCTTCTTGCAGAGTTCGCTGCCAATAGATAAGAAAGATCGTTGCCCTATAAGAAGAATCACCATTGTCAAAAGGGCATTTAACGGGTTGTTGTAGCAGTCCATTTTAAAGCCAAATTGTATGAACATTGGCTACCATATTCTTTTAAAGTTTTGCAGGCGAGATGGTGTCACAACCAAGAAGTTGTTAGTCACTATAAAGGAGAATGCCCCAGATTAATGTTGATGTGTGAAGATTGGTGATGTCGCTAGTTCAAGCATAAAGAGAGTAGTTGTGAAGTTGAAGATGTTAATCAAAAGTAGTCTTCCAAGAGTGAAGAAAGATTCATAACTAGGAATTGTTGATGTGAGTTTGTTCCAATACATGTAAAACTAAATACTTAGTATTCCAAACGAAACACCAAATCTCCAACTCTCTCTTGAATAAGGATTCTCATATGCTAAACTATAGTTCAAAATATCATTATTGACAACTTATCACCGAGGGAAAAAACAATATCAAAGATAAGTCAGAAACTTCTTGGGGAACTTCTCGGTAACTTTTAAAATGGCATAAATTTAATTAGAAATGCATCATTTTTGCAAAATTCAATAAGGAGATGCATCTAATGAGTTAGTAAATGAGTAAAAAAACCAAACAAGCTGATCTAGATATATATAAATTCAAATATGTAACTAAATATTATCCTGATGTGGAATGTTGATGGCTGGTAGCCATAGTCTGATAGTCTAAACTCTGAAGCAAAATAAAAATAGAAAATTGTCTTTGTAAAACTATAAGAAAATACAAATGTCAAGTACAATATCAAACTAGTCTACATCTTCCTCTTCCCCTTTCTAGTAGCTCTAGTAAGAACTACGGGAGTGGGACGAGGTCTAGCCCTAGTAGTCCGATGTGGTTGTGCCTCCTCCCTCTGCACATCTGGTTTTGACTAGACCTCCACCTTGGATGTAGATGGTGTTGACACTAGCAATGACTCATCATTATCTGTATCCTCCTCACTCTCAGTGCTCTCATGATCATCCTCCTGAATGTCATTCAATCATGTTGCGAATCTATCCTCCTCCATAGCCTACCTCTCCAAATCATATATTGCATTGTCTATGAACAATAGAGGCTGATCCTGTGATGTCTAATCACAGTACAGATATATGTCATCCAAATCAAGTGGACCAGCTGGTGCTAACTCTATCATTCTTATGCCCAACTTAAGGATATATTGCACATAAACAAGGTCATTGAGGCATTTTTGTGCTAACTTGTTCCTCTTCTTTGTGTGAATGACCTCATATAAGCTCTAATTACACTCACAAATAGATGAGCTACATGGCTGACATAAGTTGCACAAGGCAATTTTTTGCAGATTTAGGACATTCCCACCCCAATTTTGCCACCAAGTATCTACAAGATAGGATAAATATTGAAGATTTAGAGAGCAAGGTGGAAACATATTTTAGTAACTTAGTTTTTATCTACTTATCATGCATGTGGCTTCTTTGAATAACGTGAGTCTAACCATGGTTGACTCATAAACATTTTCTTCAAAGAAGTCAAAGAACTAATAACACTTTGCAACTTTAAGAAAATCGTTGCAAACCCTATGACCGCAGGTCTAACCAACTCCTTCCCATGGGTGAACTCTCTCATCAAGCGGAGAACCCAAGGGTGATTGTAGATATATTTTTTTATCTTTCTTGGATCCTCTATAATCAATTTCACCCAATCCAATTTTCCTATGTCCTCCAAAAGAACTTATTCTATTAATTCCTTTCGAAAACTTGCTAATGCTTCCTGTGTGTGTAAATTGTTTACAAACCTTCATAAGAAATTAATTAAACACGATTTCAAATCAAAATCATTAGATATATCTAATTAATCAATTTGAGATGAAAGAGTCAAGAGCATCTTATGGATGTCTAATTACAAGGACTTGAAGTGTGCTCTTAGCTACATTATGATCCTCAAGTGACAACCTATAATATGATAATTTTCAAAGGATAGGAGATGCAATTCTAAGCGACATGATCAAGAACATGAGAATTAAGATTCAATTCCTCTATAAAGCTAAGATGAAATGAGATTGATTCTAGATTAGATTTGACATGATAACAATGCTCTCTATGATTTATGAAAATAAAAATGCTATAATTCAATTACTCTAGAATGAAGATGGATGATTTTCTCTAATTATACACCCTATTTATAGGATTTCGAAAGGTGTAGGGGTGATTTAGAAGTGAGTTGAGTTAACCTTGATAAAGGTAAGAGGTTGAATTGTTCTTTTTTGGGGTATCCATTTGAAGGTACTAGATTCTCTCTAAAAAATGGATGGTCAAGATAGCAAATCCTTGGAGTGATCCATGTGCACTTGTTCCTCCTCTCCCATTGGTTGATTTAAATTTGTCATGTAGTGCTTGTTGAGAGATTTTAGGAATAATTAATTAAATTATCCATGTATGAATATTGAATAGGTTGGATTTAATTATTTGACAAACTATATAATCAAGTGATTAATTCAATTACATAGTTATTTAATTTTTTATTTTAATTAATCCAAATGACTTGAGTTTAATTAATGTTTGCTTTGACCATTTTTAGGTGTATACACTTCCATTCAATAGTTTAAAAAAAATATTGTTCCTAAGACTTCTTTGACTAATTTGATGTATTGTAAACAAGGTGTTAAAGAAAAATTGACTAATTTCATTGGTAGATTTGAACATTTGCATGCTCATATTTTATATATTGTGCTTGATATTGATGTGTAATCATCCTAAATTGAGCTAGTTTAACCAAAGGCCTTATTTTCCCCAATTCAAAACTATTCCTTAATTATACTAGTCTAATCACCTGATTACTGGTATAATTCATCAGAATCATTAAATCAAGCATAAAAAATCATTAATTGAATGAATGCCTCATTAATTACCTCTAGCATAATTAATTAAATTGATCCTATTAAATACATGACTAAGGTAATTAATTAAAACAAATTAAATAAAAGCCCCTAATTACAACTCCTCACTAAAGGACACATCATTTCTAATTGAACCAATGAGAGCTAATCACATGGATCACTCACATGGATCAAGTGAGAGTAAACAACAACCCTTCATCTTGGATCAATCTCAACCATCGAATTCAAATTCAAATCAATTTCCCTCCAATATTTCTCACAATTGGAAATCTATAAATAAACACCTTGGAAGTGTAATTAAATATTTGTAATCACACTTAACTTAATCTTACTTAGGATAATGCATTGCATAGTATTTTTTCATTGAGACACCTATGTGTTGCACCTTAATTACGCACATTGTGTAGGAGAAATTCCACTTTAGGTGTGAGATCCACTTTTAGTGCACATATCACATTATCATCCTCATCCTATTGCACTTACTTTATTGCATAATGGAGGATGATCCACATTTGGTTGACATGTGATTACAACTTGCATAGGTGATATCTTATCATCTCCTTATCATTCTCTCTTATCACCTTTCCTATATAAGGAGGCCTATTATGTACATTTTAAATCAATTCATTAGATCAATCAATCAATCATTGCATCATACAAGTCTATTCTTGTTCATATCATCTCTCTTGCATTTGTGCTATTCTTTAACCTCTAGATCCTTGGATCAATCTTTGCTATTTGTAAATTCTTACATGGTATCAAAGCCATTGGAGCATTTTGATTAACCTATTTGGAGAGATCTTGGTGCAATAATTAGAGGTTCATATCTTAGATCTCAAGGCCGACATCTTATAGAAGCATCTTGGGTTAGATCTGACATCGTCATTGTGTTCAGGAGGCTATTTCAAGGTTAAAATCAATTATAAACTCACCCATATTTGGTGAAAGTCAAAATTGAGGCAATTTTTTTTTTTGCAAATTGAGCTGTATAGCTCAATCTACGTCTCTACGGTATGATTTTTCAAAAAAAAAAAAAAAAATTGTTCTTATTCAGATTTTTTTTTTGCAAAATTGGTTTTCGGGGTTGGTACGACCCCTTTATGCTACGTCATCATCGCTGGCAGTGGCATCATCATCACAAGAAGTAGCGTCATCAACAGTCAACATCAAGTCGACTTGACAATTGGGCCAACCATAAAGAACCTGACATAGAGTCCCCTGAGCCCGAGCCTGAGCCAGAGCTCGAGCCCCTACCAAGATACTACTTTGTTTTTATTTTGGTCATTCACATATAAAACTACATTTTGGGACACCCACCTGACAAATGTGGGACAAAATAGTACCAACCCTCCGCTGGCCCCGCCACCATATGCTCTGCTCAACCTTGCTCCCAGATTCACTGCTCCTTCGCCTATGACCACCATGTGGTGCATAAACACACCGCCTACGTGGCCTAATCAAGGACTAACAAGTGGACAAATTACCACCTCATCCACCCTACCAATTAGAGTTCTACATGTGGCATGTCTTCCATGTCAGCAGACTGTACCACCACATAAGCAATGCCATGTCACACCTGTGACTTTAGCAATATGCCAGGGCCATACTATGCAATGTCATCAATTTACAGACAACTCATTCAGTCACCACGTCAGCAAACCCGACCATTTTTTTGCCATGTCACCTAGTTCATGAGCCTAAAATTGACGATTGTCTAGTAGTCAAATAGGGAAAATTGGCTTTTTCAATGACGGTCATGCGATCGTCAAATTTAATGCAGTATTTTTCTAACATCAGAAAGGGTTTGAAATTTTTTTCCTTCACCATTGGATTTTTTGGTTTTGTAGTCCAACTTTAAAGGGCCATATCTTGATCAATTTTGCTACTTTTTTCGAGCATTTTTTTTTTATTTGGGGTAGAATTTCTTGAAGATTCTAGTGGTGGCATTATTTTTGCAATTTTGTGGCTAGATTACTTAGAAATTGCATATTTTCATGACTGTTCCTATCTTTTCCTCATTTCTACAACTTCTAAGGCTTCATTTGGGTACATACGACAATATTTTGAAGTGAAATGTTTTTTTGAAAGTGCATGATTTTTTATCTACTTTCTAGATCTGCAATCTGATTTTAGTGATTTGTGGTGGAAATATCACTTTCATAAATAGGTCATTTTGGGGTTATATTTGCACTTGATTAATCCTTGGATTTTAGTTTTCTGATTTGCATCAGTCATTTGAAGGAGTTATCAATTGTTATAGGTCATTATTTGGTTGTATTATGGATAATTAAAAGGTCAAAATTCTCACTCCATATAACTACCATGAATGGAAAGAATCTTTATGTGATCACTTATTGAGTATTGGATTGCTTAGAATAACTCTTGGGTAGGATCAAGAATCAACTATAGGTGTTGCAAAAAGGATAAAATGGTTTGATCGAAAAGATAAAGCACTTTTCTCTCTTAGTTCATCCATCTCTCATGATTTAGTCTTTCACATGGCATCTTGAACACATCCTCATGATGCTTGGGTCATTTTGGAAGGAATCTTTGGTAAACCTGATAGAATGAGAAGATTTAGATTATAGAATGAGCTCATAGGTATAAATCCTAGTGATTTTGATAATATTCGAGACATTTTTTTCTAAGTTCAATTCTATTATATTGGAGCTTTCTACTTGTGGCATTACTAAAGGGGATGAACAATTGATCTTTTCTATTCTTTCTAAGCTAGGGCCTGAATATTTAATCTTTGTTTCTACATTCCATGCTACTATGGATGCTCTTGGTAGTGCATACAAATTGCCTTTTCTTGATGAATTTACAACACAACTCACAAGTGAACAAGAAAAGTTGGTGCACGAGTCAATTGAAGCCTTCAACACATCATGCATCGATTGTACATGAATCTACTTCAAAGGCTTCTAATGGAAAAGGAAAGAAGCAACATAAGGATCCTAAGCCTCTTGGAAAAGGTAATGAATCTCCTTCACACAATACTACTGAATCTAAGTCCTCTTCAATAGAGGATTCATCTAGAAGAAAGAGGGATAAATGTGCATATTGTAAAAATATAGGACATGATGAGCATAAGTGTTTTCACAAGAAGATTGATGAGCTAAATCACATTATTAAAAAACACAATATTAAGTTTCCCTCATTAGTGTCTACTCCTTCTATACATTTGGAAGCTTCTACATCTCAATCATCATCCAAAGATAAAGGTAAAGGACAAGCACCTTTGGCTTCCACACATCTTGAGCAAGGTAAATGGCTTCTTGATTCAGTTGCATCACATCACATGGAATCTTTTGTGGATATGTTTTCTTCTATTGATCCTTGTAATTCTCCTAATATTTTGATGGGTAACAATACATACATGAGAATTTGTGGTAAAGGTTCTATTCCTATGGGAGAGGGGACATTTAATGATGTTCTTTCTATACCATCCTCGACCAGTAATTTCCTTTCTATTTACCAAATTACACATGGGGAACAAGGTAAATTTGTTGAGTTCACTCTTGATTATGTCTACATTAGAGACATTGAGACTAGAGATGTCATAGCTATGGAATTTGTTGATCATGCATCATGCTTGTATTCTTTTTCACATTTTGTTGATGATGATGATAATGATATTCATGATGTACCAATTCCTTTACCTAGGGATAATTATGTATGTGAGGAGAACTTTGGACACTTGAATCATTTTTTTATTGATTCAAGTGTTGAGATTCCTACTCCTCCACCTCTTTCTTCTTTAGACATGGGCTCTACTATTCAGAAGGATGATCATAGCATTTCAGATCTTGCAGAATGTGATGACTACCTAGATGCCTTTTCAACATTTGTTGTCGATTATCATGATGTAGATTTGGGAGATATACCTGAGGGGGTTTCTCTTCTCTTTGATGATATCATCATAGTTGGAGATACTTCTTCACCTTCTTTGGAGATTGGTATTCTTTATTCTTCTTCTTCACTTAGTTTGTCACATGATGTGATAGATTCTTTGAGCTTGGAGAGACCTATTCAATCTTTAGAGATGCATACATGGAGACCTTCGACTTCTTCCTCCTTCCATTTTCACATGGATTGGCTTCTTCACCATTTGATGTATCTATTTCTTCCTAAGGGGAGACATGTTTCTTGTAGGCATTGGTTAATATTTTGTTTATAGGTACTCTTCATCAACATGGGAGCTTCTTCATTATAAGGGGCTACCATGTCTCCAACTATCCTTCTTATAGGGGGGTAATTATTTGTATATATACATAATGTATGTAGGTCTTGGGGGTCTTGAGTACTCCATCCATCCATACATCTTGTGTTTTGTTCTCTCTTTTGAGGGGAGGGTTTTTCCCATGAGTTTTTTCCTCTTTCTACACTTTATGAGAGTTTTCATTTCATGTATTGCATTGCATATTGTACATGGGTACCTAACAAGTCCTAGTAGCTAGGACCCATCTTGCATTGTGAGTTAAAGTGCATTCACCTAAGTTGCACTTAAGGGGGGGTGTTGATGTAATTAAATATTCATAATTACACTTAACTTAATCTTACTTAGTATAATGCATTGCATAGTAGTTTGTCATTAAGACACCTAGGAGTTTGTATCTCAATTAAGCAGGTGGTGTAGGAGAAATTCCACTTTAGGTGTGAGATCCACATTTAGTGCACATGTCACATTATCATCCTCAAACTATTGAACATAATTTATTGCATAATAGAGGATGATCCACATTTGGTGGACATGTGATTACACCTTGCATAGGTGATATCTTATCATCTCCTTATCATTCTATCTTATCACCTTTCCTATATAAGGAGGCCTATTATGTACATTTTAAATCAATGCATTAGATCAATCAATTAATCATTGCACCATACAAGTCTATTCTTGTTCATATCATCTCTCTTGCATTTGTGCTATTCTTTAACCTCTAGATCCTTGGTTCAATATTTTCTATTTTCAAATTCTTACACACCTGATCAAGGAATTTTAAGGGATCTAGCTTTTATGTAATTGCATGCTTTTCAATTGAATTTAGTCTTCTGATCATAACAATTTACATAATTCTTAGCTTCTTTTTCATTAATCTAGTTCATTGATATCAATTCATCTTAATTGCATTCATGGATATGTCTATTTGATTGAATCTTCCATTTCATGGCTGATAGTCACTAATCTTATGCACAATTTTGAGAGCACTAACAATTTGATTAGACTCTCTATGACTAGGAAGCTATAATTCATATTCAATTGTTATATTTTGATTGTTCTATGTACTAACAATTGATCTAATGAGTTATACAAGTGTTGTGTTTGCAAGATACATGTACAAAAAAATACACACACATTTTTGGCGCCCACTATGGGGCACTGCCCCAGATTTCTACCTTATTTTCTCATTAAATTTAATAATTTCATGCTCTGACTATTTGTTGCATCACACATGGGAGAATTGAGTCGTGTTCTTTTGATAATGAGTCACACTTGGTTAATGAGTTATATTTAGTTGATTAGGAGTCATATTTGGTAAAATGAATCACATCAAGGAAAATGGAGTCCCATTTGGGAAAATAGAGTCGTATTTGGTAGGAAATTGTCTAAAATAGTGAGTCATATTGGGGAACAAAGGGTTAAATTTAGGTTTTTAATGAAAAATTGATACTTTTAACAAATAATTTGATGCTTTCCTGACCTATTTCTAATGTTTTGGACAACCTAACATGTGTTTGCAAGACCCTTGATAAAGAACTCTCGTCAAAGAAGGATAATAAAACATGATGACTACTAATGCTTGTAATGTAGGTTGCCTTGGATATCAGATCAATATTGTATTTTCATAAGATTTATAGGAACTTAATTAGAATTTAAATTTGATCCTTAATATGATCAAAGGATTAGGCTCTTTTCCCATTGGGAAAATCAGAAACTCAAAAGTTAGATTAAGTTTGAGTTTAAATTCTTGGCAAATGAATATTGCTTGATGTGTTTGGGAAAAGAGAAAAGGTGGAGAAGTATTTTGTTCTCTGATTGAGAGAATCAGAACCTCAAACCCTTGAATCTAATCCAATTTATTTCTTTAAGCTTTAGAGGGCCTCTTGGTTGAGGTAAAAATTTCTCTGGAAGGACCCAAGTGAGGACAGGGAGAAGCCAACCCTTCCACCTCACTATAATCAAGATACTTCCTTAAGCTGAAAATCTCAGAAGAATTATTTGTTTATGCTCAAGGATCATTGGTTTGATCTTTCCTTGGACATGCTTGGATGTTGTCTAGAGTGGAGCCACTTTAATCTCTCTTGTGAGAATACACACTTTTGGGTACTCATAGGGCTATATGCCTCAATCTTGAATTGCAAGACTATGGGGAGTGACTATGAACATATGCCTTCATTAAAAAATCTATGTTAGTGATCACCTAGAATACCTCTGAAAGATTAGTTATATACTTGTGTGAGGAAAATAGTAATTGCCCCAAGAAAATCACTATATCGAACCCTCATTAGTGTTATCACTCGGATAATCTGGTTGTCAATATCCATTGCATGTTATTGAATCATCATATTATGAGGAGTCTTTGAGTGTATTCCTAAGTCAATGAGAAAGTGTTTCTAGTCTCAACCTAGGTCAATTAAGAGGATAGGTGCGTTTGGAGTCTAAGTAACCTTCTTTGATTTGTTTGAATTTATCAAAAAGACAAATATCTTTAATTAACAACCTCTTAGACATTTGTAGATAATTACAAACATCAAATGAATTGTAAAATCAAACGTACCCTCCAAATCAAGTGGAAAAAGAAATTATAGACTCACAAAAATTCTCATCCTTCCTATCTATAGTGGCATTCATAAAAGTGGTTTTCATCCTTCTGATCTAGAGTCACATTCAAGAAAGTGAGTCGTATCCTATTGATCTAGGGTTGTATTTCATTTTCGAGTAGCATATTGTTAACAATGAGTCACATTTGGTGAAATCAGGGAGTCACATGTTGTGATTCACACCTAGGATAATAAGTACTTAGGCATGTGTCAAAATTAGTATCTTTACAATTTTTGATAGCCTTTTGGCCCCTCTGTCAGGTTTAGTTATTACAGTTAGTCAACCTAAAAGTTTGCATCAGTAATTTCTTAAGTGTACCCTACATACCTACTTGGTTTTAATCCCTCCTTTTCAAGTCATGTTGTATTATCAATTTCAATTCCCTTTGGTTCCAAACTCAACATCAGGGCATTATAACCCTTTGACACTAGAACTTATCAGTCACATTACCTTATCAAATTCACACTTTCATTCCTTTGGACAAGAACACTTGGACATTATAAAATCTTTTGGCACATTGGGACACTTTGGTAATTATCCTATCACGTTTTCATGGTTAAAACCAAACAAAAAGCATACAATCTAAAAAAATCCTTTTTCAAAAGAGATCCCAAGACTGCTTACCTTTGAACAAGGAGAAACTTAAAGGAGGAGTCCATTATTTGGAACAAAGACACCTAATCAAAGTACTATTCACACGATAACCCTTAATAATACAAACATGTTGAATCTTAACTATGACTAGGATGAATTAAATAACAATCACGACGATCCAAAGAATCGAGAGAATTGAGAAAATTGTGGAAATGAAGATAATCATAGACATTGTTATAACTCTGATAGAGATGAAGAACCAATGAAAGAAGATTACTAGAAATTCCAAAGGAGTAAGTGGTTCCAAAAACTACTTTAAAGAGCCCTAGAGAGATAAATAAAAAAAACTTCTTGGACTTGGCATCCTTGGGAGTCAAGATACTTAAAGATTTTGATGTAAATCAACTAAATAAAATAGAAATTGATACACCTATATCCATATTGACTAGACAACTACTTGCTATGAAAAAAAAACTAAAAGAGCTAAAGAAAGAAAAGGAAAAACCCTCAAAACAATACTCATTGGAGCACATATGTCCCTTTCCATTTGATAAAGACTTATACACAGTTCCATTTCCTCCTAATGTTAAAATACCCAAGTATGATAAATATAATGGAAATTCAAATTCTGAAGACCATGTGAGAGAATTTTTCACTTTGAGCATGGAATTTATGCATGAACAAACCCACTTGATGAGGTTATTTCCTAGAATCTTGGGAGGACCATATATGGAGTGGTTCTTAAAGTTACCTGCTAGAATTAAAATATTTGAAGATCTCAAGAATTTTATCCAATAATACTCTTATATCATACTGTACACACTAAGTAGTGCACTTCTCTAAATCATTGCTTCCAAGATAATCCATGGATTGGAAACCTTGAGAAATCGATTTAGAGCTCCCTAGGCATGGAGTGCAAGGGTGTTAAGAATGCTCTCAGCTAGAGCTATTAAGCCAATAACCTTGCTAGTAAACCATGCAATGGGAGATTCAAATGAAGACAAGGGAAAGAATGCCAATATCCCCAAGAATCAAATGGAAATGAAAATGCAATGCAACTATGCTAGAAATGAAAGAACAATGCAACTAAGCTATGAAAGGAAATATGAAAGTATTACAAAGCCTCCTAATTAAGCTACATGAAGTAATCTAAAGCATAAAGGAAACTAAGCTAAATATGAAGCTATGAATGCTATGATAATGCAAGAAATGAAACTATGATAGCATGTAGATGCAAAAGTCAAGAATGCTCCAAATCTTCAAAAGCTCCAAAGTGACCTAGAAAACCTACAGCATAACATTAGCATAAAAAGATTGGGGATTTAGAATGAAGAAGAGAGCTCTCCTTTTATAAGAAATGAGAAGGAATGGACCATGGAGATTAAGAGGCAAAATATTTAATCAACGGTGGAGCATCAAAGAGGAGCAATCCATGTGCACAAGTATCCTCCAATGAGAAAATAAGAGTTGAATTTTGTGTCCATATGAGAGAAAAAATGCTTTTTCTCTTTTTATAAAATAAGAATAGTGCTTTATTTGTGCAACTTAGGATAAGAGGAAAAGTGGGGGCTTTTTATTTATTAAAAGGGGAGGAAATTCCTTTTAGATAAATAAAGACTTTAGGATAAGATGGTTAGCCCATAAAAAATAATCGAATAAATGATAAAACTAGGATTTGATCAAGAATAAGCAATTGATGATTTTAGCAAATAATGCTAGCAAGGGGCTAATAGTCTAGGTGACCATTTTTAGGTGTATACATTGGCCCCTCTTTGACTAATGTGTGATTGAACTAGGAACACATTACATCAAAGAATAGATCAGCCAAGAAGGCAAGCAATAGTGATCTGACTCCAAAGAATGAAGTGCAGAGAGATAGCAAATCCTGCATGGTCATCCTGGTAGTGACAGTACTGAACACTTAGGAAAGAGATGGATAGTATTAGAACTTAAGATGAGAACTAACATGTCAAGCGCAAAGATAGATCGATCAAAGCAAATAGAATGCTCAAGCATATGCTTTGGAGAATAGCCAATAGGATATGATGTGTCTGCCCCCTCGAGATCGGAATCGAAATAAGATAGAAGGAAGGCATAAGCAAGAGCAACATGATCAAATCACTAGAAATCATAATCAAAGATGAAAGATGATAGAATAACCATCAAGAAGTAAAAATATGCCCTAGTCAAGGCTTCAGAGAGAGATGAAATGTGAATGAAAGACTAGAAGGGTGAGAGAGATGGGAATGAAGAGGTGAAGATGCCCCAGCGAAGATCGAAGGATCAGGCCTCAAATGGTCAGCCAACTGCGCAGAAGAAAGAGAAAAGAGATTTGGATGATCAAGGTGAACTTGAATTTTGGTTTCGATCCTAAAATGAAGAGAAAATGATGTGATATGAAAGACAAGAAGCAAAAGACATGATTGGGAAGAAATGAAAAGTGAGCACAGTTTGACTAATAAGTTCGTGAAAGATGAAAGGAGAGCTCTCTCCATATGCAAGATGAAAAAATAACTAACATGAACCTAAAAATGCAAGCTACTATGAAAAGTGGTTTACTTGCAAGGTTACAAAACCATTAGACTCTAATATTCATCATCGAGAGTTATTGGTAGTGTCGCAAGATCATACAATACACACTAGTATAACTATGTGGATCTGAATATGATATATATCAAATAAAAATGTGGAAATCCCACCTAGGCATCAAAGACATGTAGGTCAAGATGACTAGTGCAGTGAGATTACCTAAGTTTGCTATGGCAAGATTATACTCGCATCGAGACATAAGGAAAGTCAAGATGACTATAAGTATGCACTTGCGAAAAATAGTCAAGGATGATACCTTGTAAGTCCTCAGTTTCAAGTGGATCAAGCACGAATGCTAATGATAGAAAGAACGAACAAGATATACCCACAAGTAGAAAAAGCAATAAAACATGTTCTCATGCCCCAGTCTTCTAGCTCAGCATCATTGAAAACTATTAGGGATAGAACACTCAACAAAGAAATCATCATAGACAACACACAAAGAAATAAAGTCAAACAAGTCTTAGCGAGCCAAATGTTTAAGTGCGCGTGTGTAGGTCATAGAGTCAAACTTTGAGTATCGCATCTACCAGTGAGAAATATTGCATCATTCGAGACTGCAGATAGGATATCTGATAAGTGTTGAGAAACACTCGACACTAGGGTAGTGTTGAAAAACACAATTGAGGGGGTGTTGAAAAACACTATTGGAACCAAGTGGCCCAAGAAACCCGAATGCACAAAGAGACCCAAGATAAGCTTAGAAAAACATATGCCCCCTAGACTAAGACAAGAGTTGATTCCAGGCTAAGAGAGGCAAAGCGAGAAGTGGAGCGAAGGAGCACCATGCAAGATTGATAGACATAGGTGCAAAGGTCTCAAGCAGCACCTGTTTCCAGGTTTTCACCACTTGATAGATTTTTTTTTAGGACTTTTTTCAATTTTTTTTTATTTTTGCTACCAAGGCGCCTGTTTCCAAGTTTTAACCAAGGCACTTTTTCTTTTTTTTTTTTAATTTTTTTAATTTTTGATTTTTTTGGTGAGACATCAAAGTGCCTATTGCTAGGTTTTCACTAGGATGCTCATTTTTTCAGTACTTTTTATACTTTTTAGGATTTTTTTCAGCATCATATATGAAATTTTCTTTTTTGGATTTTTTCAGGATCAATAAAATATGTACAAAGAGCTCAAGAACGTTAGACATAACACTTATTCAGATGTAGAACATTGATAAGCTTGGTAAGTTCTTCTTCCTCTGGCGTAGATAACTGATAGACCTTAGACCCAACTGCTGCAATGATAAGATAATGTCCTAACCAATAGTAGCCAGCCCTAAGTAATTTCCAAGCTAACACAAGGTCATTAAAGTGTGATCCACATATACCATCGTGGACTTCAGTTAGCACTTCATCTAACTCCTCTATTTCTAGACACCAAAGGAGATTTTCATCTAGACCTTTCCTATATAAGTCACCAGAGATGAGGGTAAAGTGTGAGGCATGATGGATGAGATTTTCAAGGATAACGTGATCTTGGAAATAGGAAAATATGATGGTAGTGTAAGGACTATGAGCAAGATAGTGTAATTCTTCCACCAGGAACTGGAAGTGAGATTTATGCTTTTTCAATTGTAAAATGGATGCTGAGGTAACCAAGGCATTAGCAGCTTTGATCTGAGCTCTAGGAATGTGTTGAAATATGACAGAGGTGAAATAATTCTTGAAACAATTCACCATTTTTTTGTAGAGAATCAGCTTGTCATCTTTTATTTGATAATCATCATTTTTTAGCAGGTCTTTATTTTGACTTTTTTTAGGTTCGGATACCGCCACAATGTGGTTTTTGCCATCTGACCATTGCTCTTTTCTTTTGATTTGATGATTGAGATACTTTATTTTTTATTTAGTCCTTTTTGTTGTTGGTTCACTAGTGGAAGAAGTAACAGGTTCAATGGAATGTTGGTCCTGGGTGGACCAAGCTATGAGATTTGATTTTGTGTGATGAAATGAAGTGACTGGTTCAATAGCATTTATGTGAGGGATGTCATCTCTGGTGACAAGAGAGGTCGAGCCTATAGGGTAAGCTCCAAAAGTGTTAAGATCT
The DNA here is from genome assembly GCA_027943335.1 of Chamaecyparis obtusa. Classification (NCBI taxonomy): domain Eukaryota; kingdom Viridiplantae; phylum Streptophyta; class Pinopsida; order Cupressales; family Cupressaceae; genus Chamaecyparis; species Chamaecyparis obtusa. Next base: position 74,235 of record BSBK01007568.1, read on the forward strand.
AGACTTGTCATAGAAGGACCAGCGTGGTCCACTAAAGCAATACATGGATTAAACTCATCAAACCCTACGCAAGGCTCATCAACTATGTCAGGTTGGTCACCATAATTATGAACAACATCCACTTCCATATCCACTGTGGAAGATCCATCAGAGAGAGTATCCCATTCATATTCATTTGAATTTGTTGTTACGCTTCTACTGGGATGCTTGCACCAAGAAGGTTTAGGACCTTTAGAAGTAGAGGCTTCAGCGTCATTATTTGTGGGATCTCATTTCATTAACCCCAAAATATTTCTTCATTTTCTAGCTCGGGGATCAAATTCATTATCGCTAGTCATAGAAGCTTCAGCTGAATCATGGGTAGGTATGTGTTCTTCTCCCCAAAGGAGTGAAGTAGAAGGAAGATCATCTCCTATTTGAGCCATAATGTGTAGTGGTGACTCATCTGTATCTATGTTTGAATCACTAATCATGGGAGCATTTCTAGAACATGTAGGGAGGTCATCATCGGCACCATATCCTAGACCTGTTGTAATCTTAGAGGGTCGGCCATTAGTATGACTCAAAGGCTCGACTAGGGTGTGCCCATTATCATTTATAGGTCTGTGACCTTGATATCCCATTTTCTACAAAAATTTATAGCCTTTACCATAGCGCTTAGGAGAAATAGGAGTAGCAATAGTGGTACTGTCTTCTTCATCTCTATAGATCCATTCTCTAACAGCTTGTTCTTCTCTTTTTACCTCTAGGGGTATGGATGCTTGAACAAAATTACCAAAAATTTTCATGGAAAAAGTAGAAGGCTTCATCTTATCAAAAGGTCTCCCATATGATCTTGGAGATATTGGTATAGTAGCAATGGAATCCAGTGTGTATTCACCCATACCAAGGCTCATCATTTTAAAAAATTTCTCAGTGGACACCAGGGATGCAGTAGGATCATCAGAGGGTTTGTTGTGAGGAACAAACATTTTAGCAGAAGCAAGAGCATTGATAGCAATAGAATGATCCCCGGGAATCACAATTTCAGCTCCATTATGTAGGAATTTAACACACTGATGGTATGTAGAAGGCACAACTTGCATGTCATGGATCCAAGGATGACCCAAAAGGATGTTATAAGCAAGTGGGATGTCCAATACTTGGAACATAATATCTTTCGTGACAGGGCCCACTCGGATAGGTAGCGTGACAAGACCTTTGGAAGATCTTTCAACTTCATCATATGCTTTTATAGTAATTTTCTATTTAGGATCTACAAAAAATTTTGACAAACCCAACTATTGTATGACATTGAAAGAAACAATATTTAACCCAACACCATTGTCTATCAGGACTCGACGAACTCGGGTATGGTAGACCATAACTTCAATATGTAAGGCAAGATTGTGAGGGTGACTAATAGATACGTCATCTTTTGCAGAAAAGGATAGATAATGAGGTGATGAGATGTGGTTGACCATAGCTTGGAACCTATCTGGGTCAATGTCATTAGGGACATTAGCTGTATGCAAAGCCTTTTCAAGGATCTCCTTGTGCAAAGGGGATAGCTCAAGCAACTCAAAAATAGATATATGTGCTGGTGTCCATTGCAACTGATGGACAAGATCATAGCTAGACAAAGCTAGAGGAGCTACTGGTTTGGAAGATGAGGCTTGTTTAGGATCAGGCACAGTTTTAAGGACCAGTTTAGCTTGCCCCCTAGTAACTGTATACACCTAAAAATGGTCACCTAGACTATTAGCCCCTTTTGCTAAATCATAAATTGCTTATTCTTGATCAAATCCTAGCTCTATCATTTATTCGATTATTTTCTATGGGCTAACCATCTTATCCTAAGTTTTTATTTATTTAAAAGGAATATTTCCTCCCCTTTAAATAAATAAAAAGTCCCCACTTTTCCTCTTATCCTAAGTTGCACAAATAAAGCATTATTCTTATTTTATAAAAAGGGAAAAAACACTTTTTGTCTCATATGGACACAAAAGTCAACTCCTATTTTCTCATTGGAGGATACTTGTGCACATGGATTGCTCCTCTTTTAAGCTCCACCCTTGATTAAATCTTTTGCCTCTTAATCTCCATGGTCCATTTCTCCTCATTTCTTTTAAAAGGAGAGCTCTCTTCTTCATTCTAGAGCCCCAACTTTTTATGCTAACTTTATGCTGCAGGATTTCTAGGTCACTTTGGAGCTTTTTGAAGATTTGGAGCATTCTTAGCATCTACATCTCATTCTTGCATTCTACATCTCATTCTTGCATTCTTAGCTTAGCTTCATATTTATGTTTTCTTAGATTAGCTTCATTTCTATGCTCTAGATTAACTCACATAGCTTGGGTTGTAACACTTGCATATTTCCTTTCATATCTTAGCTTGCATTTCCATTTCTAGCATAGTTGCATTGCATTTTCATTCTTGATTCTTGGGGATGTTGACATTCTTACCCTTGTCTTCATTGAATCTCCCATTGCATGGTTTACTAGCAAGGTTATAGGCTAAATAGCTCTAGCTGAGAGCATTCTTAAAACCCTTGCACTCCATGCCTAGGGAGCTATGGATCAATTTGTGAGGGCTCATTCTTGAGTTTCCTTGCATGTAATGATCTATAGAAGTGTGACACATTTATAGCACACAGTAACAACATTCAATGTCTCACTTCGGGAAGATGAACTACCTCATGTTTGCAAGACCAACTTTGGCATACCATGATTGGTTTTATTATTAGCTTGAGATCTCATCATAAGAACACTCTCAATGGGCTCTGCCATGTTGATCACAGGCAAATCAGAAGTATATGTATAGTTGATCTTAGCATCATGATTCTTCTTATGTGCTTGAGAGGTTTCACCTTTGTCATACTCAGGTAGAGGATCTTTGAAAGCTGTGTGATTAGAATTTTTAACTAAGCCATCTATGAGAATTGTGTTGTCATCAATGAGATCTTGTATAGCATCTTTAAGCGTGAAACAATTGTCAGTCTTGTGTCCCTTGTTTCTATGATAGTAGCAGTAATGATCTTCTCTCCACCAATCAGGCTTAACTGGTGGATCATAGGGATGAGTTTTCTTAGGAAGCGTAAGATAATTACTGGCAACCAAAGTCTTAAGAATCACATCATATGGTTCATCCAATGGGGTATAGACCCGTCATCAGAATTGCTTCTTTGGCTTATCTGCATTCTAAGGCTTAGGAGAACTTTGAGCATTGGCAACTTCTTGTTGTTTTGCTGTGTAGATGGCATTAGAGAGGTTGAAAGCAAGCTCTTTAGCTTTAGGGACATCTACAACCCCATCATTAACAACATACTTGTTTCTATTCCAAGGTTTGCTCTTGTCTTTTCCATTACCTCTAGTATCTTTATTTATAATGATATCTCCCTTTCTAATGGCCACATCCGATATGAACTTTCAACCATGTCATTGAAAGAGGAGAACAATTGTTTCCTTAGATCATAATACAGCCTAGGCACAAGAGTGTTGACAAAAATGTCAATCTTTTCTCTCTCGGGTAGCTAATGAGGATATCGAGAATACAATGACCTCCAACATTGCAAATAAGTAGCAAATAACTCTCCTTGGTTTTGTCTCAAAGCACCAAGATCTATCATGGTGATAGGCTGTTGGATATTGTATGAATAGTGTTGTGTGAAGCGCATAGCCAACTCATCAAAAGTCTTCAAAGGAGGTGTCAACTTTGCAAACCATTCTAAAGCTTGTCCTCTTAAGCTTCGAGGGAATAATCATAGCAAAAATGTGTCTTCATGAAGAAAGTCCATGCTAAGAGCGTAAAAGTGACACACATGATCATGGGGATCACCATTTCCATCATACTTGTCATACTTAGGAACCTCAATATCCCTAAGAAACGAGACCATGTATAGAATTTTATCAAAAGGAAGAGCACAAATTGATTCTACAAAAGAGACCTTTGGAGGTTCTCTTTCTATTGCCATTTGGGTAAGACGTTGATTTGTTTGATCTAGTTCTTCCTAAAGGACTTCTAATTTAGTTGGTACTCTTTGTTAGGAAATTTGTCTGACATCATAGCCGAGAGGAAGCTTGTATCCTCTAGAAGTCATATATTGGAAATATTGGTCGCCATTGCACTCTAAAGTTTAAGCATCTTTCATTGGGATTCCTCGTCTTGTTCAAATGCAATAAGATCCTCACTAGAAATCTCATCAACAGCCTCTTCCTCATGGTGAGAGGGAGGTGGTCTAGGAGGTGAAGAAGGTATAGCAAAAGTTTGTCTCGGAGGAGATCTAGGTGGCGTGTTGTTGCCATAGTTGCCATTAGTACCAAAAAGTGGTCTATGCTCATAACCACTAATCTCAGGTTGCTTGTGAGACGTTCCTCTCATAGCCATGGGCCTAGCAGCATCCATTATGTTCTTACTATACTCTCTATCCAAGAGTGCTTGTTTATCTCTTTGCTCAAAGTGTTCTTGCATACGACGATATCTCTCTTATTCGTTCATAGTAAGTGAGACACTGTCTGTGTTTTTGGGGGTTTTGAATGCAGAAAAGAGGAAGCCTCCTTTATACCATGGGGTAGCCTTAGAATCCTTAGAGTGGTCAGAACTAGAACTATCGTTGCGAGTGAGCGCTTGTGAGCGTCTGGTTGGAGAAGGTAACTGAGTGTAATTGAACAGAGGAGATTCTCCTGCTCAAATTGAGACCAAGTTGTAATTAGCATGAAAAAGAATTGTTGGTTGACTAATAGAATGAGACAAAGTTTCTTAGATGTTGAGATAAGCAAAAGCCAGTGATGATCACTTGTCAAGATAGAAAAATAGAGATGGCTGGTCAAAGTGCTCAAGAACTTACAACAATCAATTGACACAAGCCTAGATGTGAGCAAGAAGCTCGATTAGAAAGTAGATAGATAGGTAACCGTGTTTTGACAAGTGATCAAAAGTGACATTCAATAGGCTCAAATCCAATAGTTTTAGCTCATTTGTTTCAGTCTAGAACAATCCTAAGCATGTAGGTAACAAACCAGCTTCAGATAAGAATAGAAAAAGACACTCTACAGTAGGTTAAAATGCAAGTTTAGCAGCTTTGAATTGCAACAACAGTAGGACAATAGAATAACTCAGGATTCTTGGTTGAAGGTATGCAATGATGTTTTAGTATCGTACGACTCTTGACCAGTGAATGTGAAAAATTCAGTTTTGAAAGCAATTTGGTCAATGTTGTAGGTTGCAAGTACAATTTTTTGGTTTCAAGCACAATAATATCAGGAAGTAGACAAGTTTGCAAATAGTAGGTGATCAAACATATCATCAAACACTTGTGCAAGAGCAAAAGCAACCTTGCCAAGACAAGCAATTGGGATATCAAAATGAAAACTTCTATGAGCACTACCTCAATGTTTTTATGTTCAAGAATGTTAACACTGGTATTACACAATCGAAGACACTTCAAGCAATATCTATCCTAGAAAGTCAAGGCTCATTACTTATCAACTTAGCCCACAACTTGATGTCCCCTCGCCTCACACAAAGTGGTTACCCACAATAGATGTTGGCTTTGTCATGGAAGTGTCAATGAAACAACCAAAGGAACACATATGGTGAGTATCTTGAGGTGATCTGAGTTATTCCACTTGGATCAATCCTTGCACCAAGAAGCTAAGCGGAAAAATAGGGTGGCTTCTATTTATGGTTCTTAGTAAGGGCTTCCATTCGTAGTACCCCTCTTGCTCCCCAAAGGGACTCCTTACCTTGTGGCAAGTAACGAACCTCGCGGCCTCAAGAGTACCTTAAGCATTCTTGCTCAATAATTTCCTCATGGTCACAATCCCACAAGTACTCACATCAAGCGAAGACAAGCACTACGTCTACCAAGGTTTTGTGTCCTTGATAGCCTTGAGATTATAGTGGGTTGGAATAACTCAGTATTAGCTTGTCCCCACTTGGGTTGTTTCTCTTGATTGCTCAAGAGCAGGCCCGCTAAAGAATTCTAAAAGATCTAAACAAAGAGTGGATCAACTTATGAGGTTCAAGGTTTTGTTTCACCACAAGGGTGAAGAGCATACTCCCCTATCTCAAAGTTTTCTCCCAAACACACTCAAAGTTTTCTCCCAAACACACCAAGCAAATAATTCAATTACCCTCTTGCTTTCAAAATCCAAAGATGGGTCAAGATTTTCTAGTTCACCACAAAGGTGAAGAGCATACTTCTCCTACCACCTCAAAATTTCTTCCACAAGATATTATGTGCCTACTAAAAGAAACAACTAGTATATGCCGCACTCAATAAAGAAAGCAATTAAACAAGCACTTGATTTAGTTTTTATGCTTAGGGCAGCCCTGCAAAAACCATTAGTATCCCTCTTTGACATGCATTCTTTTGGAAAATTCCAAGCAATGAGAGCACCTACAAGCACAACTTGTTAGCCCCACAAAGGTTAGTACATCAAAATTTAGATACTCTGCAAGTAAAATAGCTGATCAAATGAAAAAAAATTGAAAATGAAATCAACATGGTTAGATCAAGCTTGGAAAGACCTTTCCAACGATATATCACACTTAAATTTTTGATACCATTTGCAAAAATTTCTCAAAAATGGGTGCTCGTTTTCTAGAGTGGGCATGGATTTGAAAACATTGAAATTTTTAAAAATTTAGGAAAACTAAAAACAACAAAAAAAATAGACAAATCTAGAATTCTGGTCTCTATCTATCATAGAATTTTGTGCGAGACAGTACCAAACCACACGCGAGAACACACAAGCCCGCGCAAGAAAGTACAAAATTGCGTGCAAGAAATCACAAACCTGGGTGAGAACATACGTTGGCTTGCGAGAGAAAGTGCACTAGCTCGCGCGAGAAAATAAACAGGCCCACGTGAGAAAGTACTTTGTCGTGCGCAGAAGTGCTACAAACAACAAATCTTCACATGACATGGTGAGAAACCTCGCACGAGATTCCGTAATAGTGACGCATAGAAGTACGGACAACGTACGAAAATTGTGAAAAAAAAAAAATAGTCGAAACCTGTAGCGGAAATGCAAGAAAAGAAGGACAAAACAGAGTTGTCTTGCCCCACGGTGGGCACCAAAAATGTACACACTAAGTAGTACACTTCTCTAAATCATTGCTTCCAAGAGAATCCATGGATTGGAAACCCTGAGAAATCAATTTAGAGCTCCCTAGGCATGGAGTGGAAGGGTCTTAAGAATGCTCTCAGCTAGAGCTATTAAGCCAATAACCTTGCTAGTAAACCATGCAATGGGAGATTCAAATGAAGACAAAGGCAAGACTGCCAATATCCCCAAGAATCAAATGGAAATGCAAATGCAATGCAACTATGCTAGAAATGAAAGAACAATGCAACTAAGCTATGAAAGGAAATATGCAAGTATTACAAAGCCTCCTAATTAAGCTACATGAAGTAATCTAAAGCATAAAGGAAACTAAGCTAAATATGAAGCTATGAATGCTATGATAATGCAAGAAATGAAACTATGATAGCATGTAGATGCAAAAACCAAGAAATGCTCCAAATCTTCAAAAGCTCCAAAGTGACCTAGAAAACCTGCAGCATAACATTATCATAAAAAGATTGGGGATCTAGAATGAAGAAGAGAGCTCTCCTTTTATAAGAAATGAGAAGGAATGGACCATGGAGATTAAGAGGCAAAATATTTAATCAACGGTGGAGCATCAAAGAGGAGCAATCCATGTGCACAAGTATCCTCCAATGAGAAAATAAGAGTTGACTTTTGTGTCCATATGAGACAAAAAGTGCTTTTTCTCTTTTTATAAAATAAGAATATTGTTTTATTTGTGCAACTTAGGATAAGAGGAAAAGTGGGGGCTTTTTATTTATTAAAAGGGGAGGAAATTCCTTTTAGATAAATAAAGACTTTAGGATAAGATGGTTAGCCTATAGAAAATAATCAAATAAATGATGGAACTAGGATTTGATCAAGAATAAGCAATTGATGATTTTAGCAAATAATGCTAGCAAGGGGCTAATAGTCTAGGTGACCATTTTTAGGTGTATACACATACAACATACAGTGACCGTGCTTGATTTATGTAACACAAAAAAGTGAAGTGGAGAACCTTTTCTCTCATTTCTATAGAGATGGAGGAGAATCTTTGCAAGGTATCCAAGAGACATCCCTGAGAATGAGAAGATGGATATCTTTATTGATAACTTGATTCTAGAAGCAAATTACTGCATATAACTCCAAGGTCCTCCAATCTTTTATAAGATGATCAAAAGTGCAATTAAGATTGAAGAGGTCATGGTTAAAAAGGGGGAAATTAAAATTTACAAAGACAACAAGGATAAGTACAATCCCAATAATGGAAAAGATGAGTATAAATTTTGGAATAAGAACAAGAATGTGGTAAATGATGGAGTTGTGGATGCTCCTAACATGAAGTCAAAGCTAGAAGTATTCAATCTTACAACAAGTCTACAAGCGAACAAGGGTTCTAATAACATACAGATGCCAACTCCTAGAGATTATAACAACAACATATTCAACAATTGAAATGATTCTTGGTTATCTAAACCTAAATGTACTTCTACCTCATTAGGAGATACATTTGGTCTTTAAATCTCTATTGGACAATAAAATCATAGCACTTCCAGAATCAAAACCATGGAAAATAAAAGTAAAACTGAAGTGGTGGAATGTTGATAACTATTTTGATTAGCATCGGTATAAAGGACATAAGACTAAAAATTGTATAAAATTAATACATGTCATTCAAAATTTAATCAAAGTTGGTAGGGTAAAAGTGGATGGGCATCATGCTAAAAATTACCATAAAAAAATTCAACAACCATTGCCTAACTACAAGAGTTGTGAATCATCTTATATAAAAGGAAATAAGATTTACTATATGTATACTGACAGTGATAATGTGATCAATATGTTGGAACCATGGGAATAATCTATGAATATGATCACTCTCAAAGGAGTACAAGACAAACCAGAATCTTCTAATATTATGACAAGGAGTCAAGCTAAGCTCACACTTAAATAAATTTCTACATAAAAATAGTCTACAACAACAAAAATTTCAAACCAACATCCAAACAATTGGTATCACCTCCAACAATGTACTATAGTTTGGTGGATCAATTACAACATACCCCTACTCAAATTTCCATTTTGGAATTTCTAAATATTTTTCTGGTTCGTAGAGAGATTCTTGATCACCTCCAAGGAATATTAGTCAAATGAGGACACTCCAAGGAAAAATATAATCTATCAGGATAATCATATCTCAATTAGCAGACAAAGCTCAATCATTCACCAAGATGATACATAAAGGAGTTAAATTTACAATGGACGAGCAATGTGAGAAGAAATTTTCTCAAGTAAAATAGTATTTAGAAAATCCTAAATTCTAATGGCTCTGATTCAAGGGAAACCACTCTTGTTATACATATCAACAACTGACACATCACTAGAGGTGTTGCTGTTAATATGATTTAGAACAACAGAGAGGGGGGGGGGGGTGAATCAGTTGTTCTCAGGTCCTGATGTATAAAAAAAAGTTAAAAACTTTTCCTTAACAAATCCAATAACCAAAACAAACTTGGTCATCACTGATTCAATAATAGAAACATACAACAATGCAGTCCACTACCCAGCTGTAACTTAACTTGTAAAACACAAAAATGTTCAAACCAAAACATTCACACAAGTATTAACACTAGGATTTATAGTGGAAACTCAATTTGGGAAAACCACTTTGTAACATGCTACTATTATTTTCACTCTTCTGAAGTGAGCTCGGTAAAAAGCCAACCCTATAAAAGGTTACAATACACACTGTCAGGTGTGACCCAGTTAAAGGATTTCAATCACCCTGTTAAAAGTGAGCCTTGTCATAGGAATTACATACACTCCATTAGAATGCAACCTTGTTCAAAGGATTTAACATATGACTGTTAGGTCAACCTCTGTTAAAAAGATTTTGACTGTTACAATGGTTAGAAAGTAGCAGCAATATTTATCTAAAAAATATAAAACTCACTTTGCAAATATCAGATCCGATCCCGTACACTAATGTTGGTTTACTGACTTTGAAACTTTGTCATCTCCATCTCTGATCTGCTTGGAACTTTTCTTCAAGCAACCACCGCAATTCTCCTTTAGCCTTTCCTACTTAAACAGTCAGTAAAACGTTTCTGATCTTCCAACATTCTCTGTTCACCCATGTACATGCATATCCAAATGCTCAGGTTCCCTTTATACTTTCCTCAATTAGGTTAACTCATCTTATGCTGCTCAATCTCATTCGTAGATCTTAGGGTTAGGTCAAATTCATTGAATTTACCCGCTTCATGTTCTTTGGCTCCTTTTCTAGAATCATCTCAAATCTCTTAAAGATTTACAATAAAATGTTTTACAATGCATTTAATGCTTTCAAACAATCAATAAATAAAGTCAACACATTTTACATAATTCAAGAATTCAACAATGTCAGCTCCAAAATTGAATTCTCTTCAAATATAAAATTGTTGATACTTGGTCAATACTGTGATCAACTACTCGGTCTTCATGTAGAAAGCTCGGTCATTACTAAAAATATTTCCTCAACTTACACTGTCTTCCTCGGCAATTAACTATTGTTTGATCGACACTATAATTTTGCTTGGCATACATTGACTCGATCGACACTAACATTACTTGGCTTAAACATGATTTTTCCATTCTTTGCTCAGTCAAGCCTACCGGTTTAGTCTTCAGTCTTACCAGTATAAACAATACATTATCTCATCATTGTGCAACATAGTCAAGTACACTTTGTAGTATCAAGATAACTCAACCTTTCCTTAGGTGCTATTGTTACCAACCTTGCCTAGCCCCTTAGCAACACTCAAATAGATATAGTACTTTCCTAAGTAGCAACAGTCTTACTAGTTAAGGTTTGACATCAATGACAATACAACAATTGTTTCAATTGCAGTTTCCAACAATCTCCCTCTTTGGCATTGATGGGAACACCATATGATATCACCTGAATAACACATGGATTGCCAACCAATCCAAAAACTTGTTTGTTCATCAGAGAATTATTTATAATATCCTTAGCTTCATTCTGATTCAGAATCCTATAAGCCTCACTTCTGTGACCGTCAGAAGTATTCAGATCTCCCTCTATCCTAATCCTTCATTTTAGTTCATCATCCTTAGCTTCAGTTTCATGTGTTATCATATCAATTCATCTCCCTCTTTGACAAAAATGCCAAAGTAGCAACTAAAACATACATCCATCAGATGTAGATAATATATATGCAGCTTAGTGTTTCTCCCTCTATCATCTTGCTTATGACTGATTCCTTGTCTTTGCTTCTTTTCACAACTCTAGGCCAGTCCTAAAGTGTGACAATCTTCTGCATCAATTTGTCAAATTTTCTATTGTAGCACATTTGATGCAATGCTCCTAGCTTGTCTAGGCAGCCTCAGTTAGGGGAAGGACCCCTAATTGACTTCTCAAATACTCATGAGCTTCTCTGGGTAAAGCTTTAGTGAATATGTCTGCTAATTGTTCTTTTGTATTCACATATTCCATTCGGACTTCTTTATCTTGTACTAATTCTCTCAAGTAGTGATACTTGATTTCAATGTGCTTGGTTTTAATGTGCATCACTGGATTCTTAGAAATATTGATAGCACTTGTGTTGTCACAGAAAATAACAATAGGTTTAGTGATTTCTTCTTTCATGCCTATCAACAATTGTTTCAATTGCAGTTTCCAACAGTTGCTAGCACTAGAAGATGAAACAAGAAAGAACAATCTACTACATCAATAGAACATTGGTCTCATACAAGCTAAATTATTCAATAATTGAGAAGGCATGTTTAGCAGTTGTTTTTTCATCCAAAAATATTAGAAAATATATGCCATCACATAAGGTGAAGCTAATTTAAAAAATAGATCCACTCAAGTATTTGTTGAATAAAGAAACATTGACAAGAAGATTAAAAAAATGTGTCTCGATATTGAGTGACTTTGATATTGAATACATTGATAGGAAAGCCATAAAAGGACAAGTGATAGAAGATCAACTTTTTGATGCACCTCTGATAGATGATAAACCATTACACATTGAGTTTCTTGATGAAGCAATCATGCATCAAACTGAACACCCATGGAAGATGTATTTTGATGGATCTTTTACACAACAAGGGTTAGGAGATGGATGCCTATTCATTTCACCTCAAGAATATAAGATACCAAAGGCTTACAAACTGATATTTTCTTATACAAATAACATTGCATAATATGAATCCTTGGTTAACGAATTGAAACTTTCTATAGAGTGGAAAATTGTTGAACTGCATATCTATGAAGATTCAAAGCTAATAATCAACCAAGTAAATGGTGATTACCAAACAAAAGATGATAAAATAATGCCTTACAAGAGGATGATTGATGACCTCAAGAAATAATTTATGTACATCAAATTTGAAAAAAATACCAAGGTTAGAAAATAAAGCTATTGATGCGATGGCTACTTTAGCATCCATGTTACAATTGGAGAAACATCAATTTTTCTATGACTTCCTGGTGGAAAAATTACCCTTCCCATCCTATGATTCTCTTGATTCCTAGATATATGTGTTATTGAACCCAAAATACCATCCTTTTATGCCCATATTTATTCATATCTCAAAGACCAAACTTTTCCTAAAAATTATTCAAAAAATGAGAAAATATGCCTAATAAGAGCAACATCTCGTTATTTAATCATTGCAATTGACTTGTATAAATGTTTTCTAGATGGAACATTAATTAGATGTTTAGAATATAAATATTCAAATTACACGTTAAAGGAGTTTTATGAAGGTTTACGTGACTCTCACTCAAACAACTTTTCATTAGCAAATAAACTTCTAAGAGTGAGATACTACTAGCCCACAATGGAGAAAGATGCTATTCATTATGCCAAGACATGTAAGAAATGTCAAGTCCATGAAAACATGGTACATGCTCCAACCAGGGAGTTAATTCCATTTATAAAACATTGGCAATTTTAACAATGGTCCTTTGATCTAATAGGAAACAATTATCCAAATTAATCCAACGGACATACGTATATTATCACCCCCATTGAGTACTTCACAAAAAAGGGTTGAAGCAGTTCCCTTGGCCACTGCTATAGGAAAAAATGTCTCAATGTTTATTCTCAACTACATCTATAGGTATGGGGTACCCTCATTAATTATAATTAACAATGGAGTCCGAAATTCAAAAATAAAGATATGGATGACTTATGTCTACACTTCATAATCACACAACATTGTTCCTCGATCTATTACCCTCAAGGGAAAAAATAGGTTGAGGTATCAAAAAAGACAACCCTAAATATCTTACACAAAATAATAAGAAAATCAGGAAGAGATTGGAACTTGAAGATCAATCCAACACTATGGGCATACCGCACCAGCATCAAAACACCAATAGGAGAAACTCCTTTCACACTTGTCTATGGGTCAGAGGTAGTGTTACCAATTGAAGTTGAGATTCCATCACTGAGGGTTTAATTGAAAAATATAGTCACTAATGAGGACTATAGAATTTCACATCTATAAAAATTCAAATTGTTAGATGAGTGTAGACAATAGGCATTTGACCATCTCAAAATCTACAATGCACAATTTTTTTTAAAACACCTAAAGTTATACGAATCAGGAGAAAATGCTAGGTTAGGACAATAGTGTTGTCAAGCAAGGGGCATCATGACCAACAATTTTATGTGGTGATCCCACTCACATAACCATATTGGCCAACCTCCCTCTGCAATAGGGTTAGGGTTGGTTAACCCCAACTGATTCAATCGAATACAATTTTCTATGCAATTGAAGGGATAAGTTTAGGATATGGTTTACAAGTTGGTATTATACAACATGTATGCCATTTGATAAGGAACATTGAGAATGACATGGTTAAAGGAGAGTAGGTTTACAAACTCCTAAATATTAACTATTAGGTTTGACATATTTACCTATGCATTAAGAAACCTTAAAAGGAGGTACAGAATGATAGTTCAGAATTAAGTTCAATGTCTAGATGTTATTAGTTAATAATCAACCTAAAGGAAATGTATTGCTTGCAGAATTTATATGACGAGTTCCTTTGGGACTATAATAATTAGTAAAATAAAAATTATCAATAAAGGAGAAGATTCCATAAAAAATTCAGAGAAGGATGAATATCCTTAATAAATAACTAATCCCCTAAGTTTAGGAAGAATCTACTACATTGTATTATTAAATTCATGATTAAAACACTTGATTGTACAATTAACAGTCATAATATTAATTATACTTTAAAAATGACCTTGACAGAGTAATTTTAATCCATTAGAAAAATACGTGTGAGAGCAACCATATAGAATTTAAATTAATTTATTAATAAACTATATTTCTAAATAACTTACATTTCAATTAAATTGTTTCATAGAATAAGGTAAAAGATAAATCAATCTCTATTGATTAACTTAATTCGCAAAAAATATTACTTATATAAGAAGGAATTTGTTCAATCCATAAGAAAGTACATATTGCCACATAATGATTAATTATAATTATTATTTATACATTGAATAAATACAAGCTAATTTAAAAAATATATAATCCAATAAATAAAAATTAATTAAAATGCAATGTGATAATAATAACTATAAGTTATAAATTATAATAATAAATTTATTAAAATATATATATAAATATTATATATAAATAAAAAAACAACCAAACTTTAAATTAAATAAAAAATTAAATTTTTTTTTAAAAAACTAAAATTAATAAAATCTCACACTGATCCCCTTTTAAAAGGGGTCGGTGGGGTGGGGGTCGCTGCCGGTAGCGATACCCTACCATAGCAGGGCTCGACTAGCATGTGGCAGCGGGTACCCTACCACAGAAGGGTCTGCCTGCCACAACAATGGTACACCTACTGCAACAGATCTCGCTTGCCACGACAACGGGTACACTTGTTGTGGTAGGTCCCCACTATCATATGGCAAGGGCAGGGGTTTGGGGTCAAACCCCAACCCTTAATAATTATTTAATATATTTTTTAAAAATTCTTTTATTTTTAAATTTATAAAGTTAACTTTTGCTTACGAATGCATTAGTATTTCTTTAAAAAAAAATTAAATCTTTAAACAAGTATATAATATTTTTTTAATTAAATTCTTTTTTTAAACAAAGCCCTTTTGTGGGCTTCTTGGGTGGCGACCCAAGTGGGTCCCACCCTCTATTTTTTTCTTTTCAACTAGTTTAATATATAGGCTTTTTTGACAAGTAGATAGGATACATTAGTTTTTTAATGACTGTGTGTTTTAGAAAGTGTATGGGGAATTTATTTGTTTCCCCAAACATTTTTTAGAGACTTGTAGGTCTCTATTTGAGTCTCTTTTTTTTTTTTCTTTACACTTATTTTTTCTTCTTTTTGTTGGTTGATTGTTTGAGTACATTAGGATTAAATTATAAATTTATCTACACTTCTAACATAGCCTAAATTCTCTATTGACTAACAACATTATAGAATCTTTTAAATCAAATTTGCTTAACAACAATAAATCAAACTAAGTTCTTTCTACATTTTACAATATGAAATTCATTTACACATTTTCAAACATTCTTTTGAAATCAAACACCTATAACATCCATTACTTGAAGATTCAATACAATGATGCAATCATAAATTGAAGCAACTATTTTCTTTCCATTGATTACAACATGATTTCGTTACAATCATCTAAAGTAAAATACATTTTATCCTTTCAAAAATAATGCTAGTTTACAATGTACAAAATTATTTCCTCCCTCAACTTGATATACATCAAAAAAATTACAACAATACAATAACAAAATGGAGCATTTCCTATTTCAAGTTTACAACAATGCAACACTACTTTTTAATTTTTTTGCAACCACAATCACACCAAAAGGGAGACTTTCCAAAAGATTTCTCCACATGAACATGTCCACCAAAACCTGCAATAAAAAGAGCATAACCATGGAGTTCTCACCTCCCATTCAAGGCCTCTAAGAGACCACCCCTGAGCTTGGAGAACCAAGGCTAAATGGGTACATTCATGCAACAAAATTATAAATGCATTAACATGATCAATACAACAATGAATTCCCTCAAAGGCTTAGCTTCACAAATGAGTCAACTATTAAACCCATTGAGAGAGGGTGAAGGTGGGATTTTCCAAGGAGGTGATTGTCATACAATAAAACATACAACCAAGAGATTTTTCCATGCCTTCCAAAGGCTACATTACATATTTTTCATCTACTAAACTACACCCTTATCACCCCCAAATGCAAGATCAAAAATATGAATTCATGGAGCCCATACTCCACGAGATTTCCCCCCTTCTCCAAGAGAAGAAGTTCTCAATGACAATGGAAAACCCAACTAACCCCTTCACCCAAGGCCACTACTTCCCTCCCAAGGGTGAGTGATACTTTGTAAACCCATGAACAACATACCATTCAAACAAAACAAGAAAAAAAAATGCAAGAATATCCATACATCATTCATACACCACACATACAACAATTTACTCGAAATGAGTTATGTAGCCATTTTTACACATACAAAATTTACATTTACATATTAAAAATTCAATAATGTAAATTTAAGCATAGTCAAAATACAAGTTTACTGCATTTACATACATTTAGTTTTATACTCCTACAAATAAACATCAACACTGTTAGAATTATTATATAAATATATAATCAACATTGCATATAAAAGTAAATTGAAATTTTAATAATAAGTTTGCTTTGAATTAACATGATACTAGAGCTCTGGTAAAGGAAGATCCAAGAAGCTCTCAAACTTGAGAAATTCAATATCAATTATTATATATCACATTTCTATGGAAAGCGCTATCATATTTGAGGATAGACTTGAAGGAGGAAACAAATTCTCATCATGGAAATTCTGAATTAGAATGATTCTAAAAGAAAATAAAGTCAAGTCATTCATAAAGGAGGACAAAAAAGAGCAAGAGAATGATCCCAAAAAATCTACTTGGATTGAAGGAAATGAAAAGGCTATGAAGATCATAGTTGATGGTATTAGAGACCATATAGTGCCAATCCTGAAAAAATATGAGACTTCCTATCACATGTTTAAATCACTCGAAAGCATGTATGAGATAAATAATGCTAGTAGAAATCTAGCCCTAAAGAGGGAAATTCATATGATATAAGTATGAATAAAGGAGAATCTATTGATGCATAGTTTATGAGAATATCTACTCTAAGGGATGAATTATCAACACTTGGATATGTAATTCAGAGCAAAGAATTGACACTCATTGCACTAGATGACCTACCAAACACTTGGGAGACTCTTGTTTAAGGCATTAGTGCCAGGTCTAAATATCCTAACTTTGATCAACTAAGGTCTTATTGTCTTTAGGAAGAGTCAAGACAAAACAAGAAATGGATCAAACAATAAAACATAGATGAGGATATACATGTGTTAAATGTAAACTCTCACAAGAAAGGAAAGAAGAAAAACTTTAACAAGAGGAAGGACCATCATGAAAAGGGTTCATCTAATAAAGATGTTTCTCATGTTCAATGTTTCAGATGTGATCAATATGGGAATTATGTAGCTAGATGCCTAGATATAATTAAACAAAAAGCTACATTTTCCAAAGTGAAAAGAAATAAAAGAGAACATGATTCAGAGAAACATGCATTCTACTCTAATTCTCTCTCTAATCAAGTATCCAACAAATCTAATACCTAGATCATAGATAATGGGTCATCAAGACACATCACTGGATATAGAGAACTATTAGACTCTATGTTAGATGAAATTGATGAAGAGGTAACCATTGGAGAGAACTCTACACATCCACTAAAAGGTGTTGGCACCTGCACCATTAAGTTGAAGTCAGGCATGTCTATCCAACTCACCAGAGTTCTTTTTGTTCCAAACATCAAGAGGAACCTAGTCTCCCTATATGCACTTGAGGATAATGGGAATAGAGTAACCTTCATGGATAGCAAGGTGTTGGCATGGTCAAATAATTCTTCTATCAAGAAAGATATAACCCTAGGGCACAAAAATGGCTACTTGTATGAGGTATGTACTGAACCTAATCTTGCCCTAATTCATGAAATTGCAGACTCTAATGAGATATGGAATAGAAGATTGGGACATTTAAAATTTGTCTTTATCTTCCATGCAAAAATTAGTCACTGGCTTACCTAAGTTAAAACAATATTATTCAGGTACATGTAAGGTATACGCCCTAGGAAAAAATACTATAGGTTCTTTTTAAAGTAGTTATAGTAAAACGAGTAATGTTTTAGAACTAGTTCACTCTAAACCTATGTGGACCCATGTTTGTACCTTCCATGGGAGGGTTTCTATATTATGTAATATTTGTTGATGACTTCTCCAAAAAAACTTTGATCTTCTTCCTCAAATGTAAAGGATCAAAAGAGATCCTCAAGAGATTTAGGGAATTCAAATCCTTTTCTGAAAACTCCTCCAGAAAGAAAATAAAAAGCCTAAGAACTGACAATAGGAGGGAATACACCTCTGACATTTTTAGAGAATTTTGAAAAGTAGGGATTAAGAGGGAGTTCACTATTATTTACAACCCTAAACAAAATGGGGTTGCTGAAAGGAAAAATAGAACTATTGTAGAAGCCACTAAAGCCATGCCCCTTGATCAAAATCTAGAAACCTATATTTGGGTAGAAGCCTCCAACACTGTTGTGTACATACAAAATAGATGTCCCCACTTTCATATTGAAGAAAAAACTCCTGAAGAATTTTTCATAGGTATAAAAATATATATCACTCACTTAAGGATATTTGGATGCCATGTCTATTTTCATGTACCTAAAGAGAAAAGAAAAAAACTAGAACCTTCTGGAAGAAAAATAATCTTTTTTGGGTATAGTGAAACTTCTAAAGCCTATAGAGTATTTATACCTGGACATAAAAATATTGAACTTAGTAGAAATGTAATATTTGAGGAGGACTTAGGTTTTAAAAGGGCTATAAATTCCTTTAAATCTGAAAGTATCACTCCACCTTCAAACCTAGAAGAGGATCTTGCTCCTGAGTTTCAGAGGGAGTATCCTGAAGAGGATGAAGATGAAGTAAAAAAATTACCTCAAGAGAATTGTAAGAAAAAACCACTTTGGGAAACCAAAACAATGGAAGAATCAAAGAACTTTGCAGCTCCTTAAAGGACCTTTAGAGAAAGCAAAAGACCTTGAAGATTTTCCAACTATATGGCCCTAATGAATGATCTCTCCAAATATGAACCTTAAAATGCATCAAAAGCCCTCTAACGCCAAGTATGGAAGGATGCCATGGTAGGAGAATACTAGTCCATCTTAAAAAATGATGTTTGGGAAATAGTTCCAAGGCCAAAGGAAAAATCTATTGTTTCATCCAAGTGGCTATTCAAAATCAAGTATGTTGCAGATGGAAATATAGAGAAAAATAAATCTACATTTGTTGCTAGAGGTTTCCCATAGAAAGAAGGAATTTATTATGTAGAAACATTTGAATCTATTGCCAGATATATCTTATTCAGAGAAGTTCTAGCCATCACAGCAACCAAAGGATGGAAAGTTCATTAGATGGATGTAAAGACCACATTCCTAAATGGGAAAATAGAGGAAGAATACTATCTATAGAAACTAGAAGGATTTGAGATTCAAACTAAAGAATCTCATGTGTTTAGATTAAATAAATCCCTCTATGGACTTAAACAAGCCCCCAAGGCATGGTATGAGATAATCAATAGATATCTCATGGAATTAGGATTCTCTAAGAATGATGTAGATCCAAATATATACTTTAAGAAAAGTAAAGGTGATATGTTAATATTAATCTTGTATGATAATGATTTGTTAATTACAAGAGAAGATCATATTATTGATAAATGTAAAAAGGACCTTGCTAAAGAGTTTGAAATGAAGTATTTAGGCCTTTTACATTACTTCCTTGGATTGGAAGTTTGGAAAAATTCAAACAACATTGTGCTAAATCAAAGAAAGTACACCTTGGACATATTGAAGAGATTTGGTATGATGAATTACAGAACCATGTCTTCCCCCATGGAAACAAACCTTCATAAACTAAAGGAGGCAGAAACATATTCTCCATTTATAGATCCAACCCTCTATAGGTAGATAATTGGATCTTTGATGTACCTGATTAATACCAGACCGGATATCAATTATGCAGTAAATGCTTTGAGTTAGTTTATGTGTGAACCTAAGGAGATACATCTTATGGATGTGACGAATATCATGATATACCTTCAAGGTACTCTAAATTATGGACTCAAATATGAGAAATTCAGCTTGAATCTACATGGATTTACAGATTTAGATTGGGCCAGAAGTGTAAATGATAGAAAAAGAACCTCAGGTTGTTGCTTTAGTTTGGGATCTGCCATGATATATTGGATATGTAGGAAACAATCTTCAGTGACTTAGAGATCTACAAAGGTCAAATACATTGCAGCCTCTATGGAAGCAAGAGAAGAAATATGGCTCAGGAACTACTTGTGGGATTATTCAGTGAGCCCCAGAAACCTACAATTATCCATTGTGATAATTAGAGCTGCATAAAACTTTATGTGAATCTGGTATTTCATGATAGATCCAAGCATATAGATATTCCTTATCATTATGTGAGAGACATGATGGATAGGAATGTAATTCAATTATAATATATCAGTACATGAGATCAGATAGTAGATATACTCACCAAGCCACTTGCCAAAATAAAAGTTGAACACTTCAAGAAAGGTCTTGGTATAATTGAATTGTAATTTGCATTGTAATCTTTACTGAAATATATAAATAAGATGTTTAATGTGTAAAATTCTTTTTTCATATGTGTTGATATATGACTTTATGTCTATTCTCTATCTTCATCTCTAAAAGGTGACGATCATTTGGAAATGAACACTTGTATTAAAATATTATAAGATGACGATCTTGTAATATTGATATCATGCCGACTTGATATCATTCATGGATGTTCCATGATATGTTATGGTGGACATTATGCGACGTTATGTCAATGCACATACCATAGCTAGGATGTATAAGGAGAATATAATATTCTCAAGCATATTATCCTTTAAGTGTCATGAGGTATGTGATACTTATCATCACATGTTATGTAATGTTTATCTTCACGAGATATATGAGACTTATTATCATGAGTTATGTGATATACTTAGTGCCACAAGCTATGTGACACTCAACAAGTCATAAGATTCTTATCATCATGTGTTATGTGATGTTTATCTTCACGAGATATGTGAGACTTCTCATTATGATAAATGTGATATATATGATTTTATCTTCCCTAGATAAGAGGGAGTGTTGTTGCATATAGCCACAATCAAATAAATTCATATTATAATTAATTAGAGAAATTCATACATATTTTTTATCAAATTAAAGAAGAATATATATACACACACACACACACACACATGATTTTCTTTATGATCAAATTAATTCTATAAATATGAGTTTTGAATTGCAATTGAAATTGGATCGAAATCAACCTGATAACCATTGGAGCAGCGTTATATTTCAGATACAATGTATTATCAAAGGATGTGACTATGAGTCACACCTATGATAGGCATGACTCCTCAAGGAGTCACATCTATCATAGATGTGACCATTCTGATGAACTAAAACTGATTTGAATACATTGTATAACTTGAAGATCTATGATTTAAGATCACTGAGTTGCTGATTAGATATGTAAGATGGTTAAATTAGTAATATGTTGTCATTGATGTCAACTAGTTTTGACTGTACTTATCTTGTAAGTTACTATACCCAAACATTTGTATAAGAAGAAGAAAAGAGATGAAGAACATAATATATCTACATGAGAAATATGGAGATGATAGATAAGGATAAGGAATACATTGGGTAACTTATTGATGAGTCTATGACCTTATGTTATTGACTTGATTATGTTGCATTCATCTATGATAAAGGATAGAGAAAAATGCATAAGGTAGTGTTGTCGATTAAAGAACCATTTTAGTATACACCGAGATAGTGTAGTGTATACTGATCATAGTATAAACTGAGCTTATGTTCACCGACACATTTCTTTGTTAACTGAGCAGAAGAAAAGAACTAAATGACTATTTTAGCCGATGATGTTGATGAGATGTAAAGTACCTCGAAATCATTGATGAAGATCATGTTTGTTACAAAGATTGACAGCTAACATAATTCGAAGAAGATCTAATGGATTGAAACAAAACATGTTACTGACACATCAGCCTAGGAAGGTTTAAGAGGCAAAATCAACAAAGGAGATTAAGCGGAAAAATCTAATGGATGGAATTAAAACGGTTTACTCGTCTATTTAAGAGACTAGGATTTCATGATGAAATCATGCCAGAAGAAGGAGATTGCAAAAGATATCACGTGAACAAGCATCATGCATGCCTGATTAGTTTGGTTAAGGAGAACCGAACTACAGAGATTACCGAGCGTCAGAAAGCTATTACCGAGCGATAGTAAGTTACTGAATATTGATTGAAACATAATTAAAATATTGATCAGAGGATTTGAATGAGCTTAATATAGATCTGATAATCTACAATTGAATTTGTGTTATAATCAGATCAATTGTTGTTACATTTTAAACCATTGTAAACAGAGAAATCTCTTAATAGAGTGGACTAGAAAGTCTTGTAATGTCATTCATAGAGTGTACATTTGTTATCCTGTGAACCCCATAGTGAATGCTGGTTGGACGATAACGGTTGGTCTAAAATCCTTTAACAAGGTCACACCTCACAATGTGTTTGTAACTTTTAACAAGGTTGGGTCTTCACCGATCTCACTTCAGAAGAGTGAACAATTTTTGGGTTGCCAGTCCCAGGTGGTTTTTCCCTTCACAGGGTTTCCACGTTAAATATCTTGTGTTATGTGTAGATTGTGATGATTTTTTGATTCATACTTTGCATGTTTCATATTGGATTTGATCGGTAATCATTATATGTTATTAACTGGTAATCAGTAAAATCACAAAAATAATACTATTTTAGTTTACCGAGCTACATAAGTTTTAGTAAATTGTTTCTGGATATACATTTTGTGATTGGGACTATGGATAACTGATTCACCCCCCTCTCAGTTATTCTAACACATTCACTCCCATCACATGTATAAATATTGATTGGTCTGTTCAATACTAGCACCAAAATCAATAAGTGTGAAGTACAATGAACATCAATATAGTTTTGTATATATTTCTTCATTTCTATTTAAGCATAGTTAAAATACAAGTTTATTGAATTTACATAAATTCAGTTTTATACTCCTATAAATAAACATCAGCACTACAAGAATTATTATATAAATATATAGTCAACATTTCATATAAAATTAAATTGAAATTTAAATAATAAGTTTACCTTGAATTAACATATATATATATATATATATATATATATATATATATATATATATATATATATATATATATATATATATATATATATATATATATATATATATATATATATATATATATATATATATATTACTCATGCATATGGGAAATACATTTTTGTTTAATATTATCAAACCTTTTCTTTCACTGCACCAAGGAAATGATTATATATTTTTGAATATTTGATAAAAGTGTCAATTTATTGCTGATTTTTTTTGCAGAGTTTTTGGTGATTCCTAGTTTTTCAAAAAATTTGGATCGACCAAGTTATTGTTGGAGTCTGATTTTTTCAAATATTAAATAACAAGTCAATGAGTAGGATGATCTGGTTGAAATGATTGATTCAAATGTTTTAGGCTTCTGCAAACTTTGACATAGTGATTTTATATATGAGTGGCAGCTAGAGGTCAAGGACCAAGAAAAAATCCTTAGCTTATGCCAGCAACTCCAAGATGGATGGTTACCAATGGAGTTTGAGTCATTCTAAGTGAATGTGATAATGAAGTTTCTTTCTATGAGAGTGTGAATATGGCGTCTACTATTGTACCATTGATATTTAATATTTCTCATGACCATTAATGTATACTCAAGGATCTTTGAAAGTAATATCCATATTATGGTTAAGGTTTGTGCATTTTTTTGGATAATGTGAATGTGAGTGTTCATATGGGAGTTCTTGTTTGCTGGCAAGCTCATAGAGTTATTGTGAATTTTAGAAACTAAACAAAATTAGACTATTATCATTATAATGATATATGATATAAATTCTTCCAAATATCTTACCTTACTCTACATCATCATTATATTATTCATATTTATCCATAGTAGCCAAATAAAACTTGTGAAGCCATCTACATCAAAATTGTTTCAACACTATATCACATATCGGGTTGCAAAATCCTTTAATCAAACTCATAGGTAACTGAGCCCATTGTGCATGAATTTTTGCCCACTCATCAGGCTACCTCGTCTTATTTCTAAAGAGATCCTACAAATACCATGCATTATTTGGGCAAGCAAACTCCTATCATAACCAACATGAATCATGATCATACATTTAGATGTTTTGGAACACATTAGCTAGGGTTTTAGCCGATGCAAGATCAAAATTTCCAATGTAAGTCAAATAGAACTATAGGGAAAGAGTTGTAGGAATTATCTAACAAATCCCTAATACAAGAGACTATGAAAAAAATAAAATGGTAAAAAAGATAATGGAAACCCTAACATGTGAGAGGATGCATTCTCTAAATGCCCAGGAGCAATGGTGCACAAACCCTTCATGTGAAAATTCTATTGTACCTATTGATTATTAAACTCCTAACTTATATAGATTATTTTAATGCCAAAAATTAATTCACAAAAAATATTAAAAAATAACACAACTGCAACATCACAAATGCAAAATATACAACACAATGAGCATGATATTTTTGGATGAATTGTCCCTGGGAAAACCTCAAAGCTTTAGAAAACCAATACTACAGATGAGTAATTTATATTAAACTTCAGCAAATTAAGAGATAAATAAACTACTTTCCTCTTATTGGCAGAGCTCTGACAATATTGTCTTCCAAAAATTCTTCTCCCAATTTCTCCTATTGAGATTCCACTACTGTTATCTCCAATACTATCATCACACCCTTTCTATCACTGAAATACTTATTTTCTAACACTACAAATGCATTTACTATCACCACAAATTCTTTTCAAGTGTGTATTCTCCAAATACCTAATGAACCCCTTATATACTACTCTCATTGGAAAACCAACAACAATGATTTAATCTCAATCAATGATTGCGATTAATTAGACTCCAACAAACCCTAACTAATTAGTTTTCTAGGTGTCTCTAAAAGAGTTAATTAATTAAATAATTGTCTCCATTCTAATAATTTTCTAGAAAAATAATTATTTACTAATTTCTAGATAGTGGAGGGATAGATGTCCAAGCTACCCAACTAACACTACCAATTAGTTGTCTTTTCTAAATAAAATTTATGTAATGATATGTATTTTTTCTCCAAATTTGTTATTCTATTTTGAAGGATCAATGTCTGAAGCTTGTAAGTGGTAATGAATCATTTTAGAGGTTAATTTTTAATATAAAAAATATTCTTTTTCAATTTATAATGTAAAAAAATCTTTACCTTGCATTTTGTGCTTTCGAAAAGAGGAGACTCTTCTCCTTATATCTTCTTAAAATGTGGTTTTAGGGGAGTATATCAATGCATAGGGGGTGAAGAGAGTCCTCAATGAATAAGGTAATATAATAAAGAATGTTTTTTATTGATTTATTGGCCAAACAAAATCCAGGAGAACAAGTAAGATCAAGTTTGTGGAGCAATTTAATAGCAATTCATGTTAAAGTTTGATCTATAAGAATTTAAATGTATGTTTGAGAATTGATAATAATTATAAAATGGATATACTCCCATTTTGGAAGTTGTATAAGATAAAATACGAAGTTGTTTACAATTCTTTGGCATACATGGAGTTGAGTGAACCTATCAGTAAAACCTTTATCCAATGGCTCTTTGGAAACAAAATGAAATTTGTAAATATGAAGGTTCTAAAATATATATCTCTATTCATTGTGAACTCTACAAGTGAAAGATCTTGATTACAAGTTCAGGGAGAAATTAATGGCAGTTCCTAGGATATTAAGTGTAAATTTCATTGCTCCTGATTTTTTAGACCTGCAAAAAATCATTTAAATAAAAAATTATTTGAAATTTTGTCTTTTTCAGTGTTAAGTTTTTAAAATATATTTCTCTTCATTGTGATCTCTCTAGATGAAATATCCAATAGATAAAGAGCAAGGAGAAATCATTGGTATTTCTATGGTTTTAACTATAAATTTTAGTGCTTGAGTTCTGGAGATAAACTTTACATGAATTATTCTTTGATTTTTTTTTAACAATTATTTATCTTCTAAAATATATATCTTATCTCTACTCATCATGATCTCTCCAAGGGAAATATCCATAAGATGAGAGAAAGGAGAAATCACTTTTAATTCTTAGGGTTTTAACTGTTGATTTCAATGCTCCAATTCTACGAATAAACTTTACATGAAATATTTTTTAATTTTAATTTTAATTTTTAAATATTAAGTTTCTAAACATATATCTTAACTCTTCTCATTGTGTGTTCTCTAGGTGAAATATCTAGAAGATGAGAGGAAGGGATAATCATAGGCAAATATAATTTTCCTTGTCAACATTTTATTGGTTTCACTATGAAGAGAAGCTTCCATTTTATATAGGTTATCTTGTGTATGTTTTGAAGATGTTGTTTATGTCAACAATAGTCTTTTTCAAATTTGATGATACAATTCAACTTTCCAATGGAATTGCTTCCAAAATTGATAGGCATGGATGGACACAGATCAACACAAATTTTTTAAAAAATTACATACACATTTAAGAATCGACATAGTAATTAGGAAACCATTTTCATTTCTTTCCCAAACCATGGTTACATATGCCTCTTTATAAAGGGCTCAGGAACTTTCTATAATTTAAAATAATAAACAAATGTGAGGTAATCGTGGTCGATGAGAACAATCTAGAATGATGATGAAGTGGTTGAAGAAGTTTCTAGTTGATGCATTTAGTGCAAATGATGATGGTAGAAATTAATATCTACTAGCACTCCTCCCTAATTTCTACCACTAGTTACATCAATACAATATCACATAGATTATTTTATAAAAGTCGAGTATCGGGGTTTTTATCCCTTAATTTTGACCACAAAGTTTGTGGCATTCAAATTCCCTTACTCCTTGATTATTCTTGTCTTTTACCTCTTTCTCGTGTTCATGTCCAAGTCTATAGACTTCCAATATTTTTCCTTCCTTGATGTATTTATCTCATTCTTCTCCCACTGTTGCGACAATCCTTCAAATCTATGGTTTTCAAATATTCAAAAAAAAAACTTGATTTTTCTAAAAAGTCACTTTCCATGGACATTTTTCTAGACAATGATTTTGATTTACTATAACCATTTATTATCCTCCTTGAACATTGAAAATTTGATAGATTTCTATCTGTTTTTACACTTGAACATTTTTACTTAAACAAATTTTTAATCATACCTGTAATCTTCCGCCAACTCAATCCATATCTCCATCCACTATCCATTTTTATGAAACCTTCTATAGAATCATTCTTGCACTCTCTATTCCAACATGTCTTTTCACAATAACTCTTTAAAATATAAATACTGCATGGATGTAGATCCCAACATCTATGATTTGTATTCCCTTTCCTTTTATAATGTGATCATTGCACAACCTTCATTCCTTCAGATGATTCACTTGAACCTGTATTCATCTTTCCATTACATGTACATCATATCCAAGACCTTCATATTTTGGCACAATTGTAGGCTCAACCGGATTCCTCATTCCTTTCTCATGCTTTCCTAGTCCTTTACCCTCATATTCCATTATTTTCAAAATCTTCAAACCAATGTGACCATCAAAATAGCTAGAAGCTTTTGCATTTACATGTTCATCTTCATTCTCTTTCTTAAAAACAATTTTGAGAAAAATCACACTTATCAAATTATGGAATTAAATCCTTTGTACTACATTAAACATCACATCTTGATTTTGACTTTAAAAACCCATTGCTTGCATTAAGTGATTGATTTAGTTCATCTTTCAACAAACCATTCTCCTCTTCTAATTTCCTCCTTTTTTCCTCTAGTTGCTCATTTCTTTTCTTAATATCATCAAACAACTTTAGTCTTTCTTCTAGCTCTTCATTTTTCCTTTTAGCTTTGTCCAATTCTTTGTAAAAATAAAAAATTCCATCTTGAAGTTTACCTTTTTAACCTCTCTCTTATATATATAGCCATATCTTTTTCTTAATTTTGTCAATTCTTCTTCCAAAATATTCTTTTCACATATTAAACTTGGATTTTCTTTCTTCACTTTTATTAATTCTTCTTCTAAATTATCTATCTTAGAGATTAAATTTACATTTTCCTTTTACACTCTTTTACCAAGCTTTCCCATTGGAATAGACAAATAAACTCACCTTATTCTCCATTGAGAAACTTTGTGTACCTTCTTTCTTTAACAACTATGGTTGTCTCCTTTCGAATTCCTCATTAAACTATAATACTTTTATGCTTGAAGACTCCACCTATAATGGTTCCCTTCTATTTGATCATGATCTCAACTTGATTGGGAGCTTCAACTTCACTTCTACAACCAAAGAACTCTATGGCTTAGAAATCTTTAAATCTTTAATTAATTTTACCCTAGATTTGACCCAATCAATATATCAACTTTTCTAGACACACTGCAATGTTAGAAGAATGTCTATGGGTGTTTTCCTTTTCCTATGGTGGCTCCTCATTGCTAACTCAATTATAAATATTTAAGCGACTATTACTTTTCTTCACGACTTCCTTTTATCCACCTTCAAACTTGGGTGGGGACTCCAAGATTTATAGCTTCACTTGGATAGGACTGTGATCTTCCTCTTCTCTGATATCAATTTCCTTTCTTCTTTGAAAAAAACATACTTGACATAGCCAGCGATCTACAACATCCTTGCAATTATCCATTAATCCAACAAAGTATTGATAACTGTATAAACTTCACATATAAAATAAAAAAACTTATAGATTACCTTTCACTTCCAGTGATAAGCACAAATCCTTGAAAACTTGCGGCCTCTCTATCTTTTGTTTACTTCTAGAAAACTATGATCTAGTCAATTGTTTAGTTGGGGCTTCACATAAAATCAACTATCTCGGACAACAGTTTCTACACATGACTCTCCTTTGAATTATAGCCATAGTTTTTACATTTTGTGATTCATCCAAGCTGATAGAATCCTCTCTATTATTTTATGATATCATGTTCATCAATTTGATCTGGAAACTTGGATCTCTTAACATATATTTTGAACTCTCTTGAACACTAGTTATATAGATTGGAGACTTGATCCATATACAATATTTTATAGGTCATACAATGATGAAGAAACCACACATCACATACCAGCTATAAGAGGGAATTTCCATGATAAAACAAATGCATGTTAAGAAAGGAGAGTTGGGATATGATGCCTCGACCCTTAACTGCAAATGCCACATCTGCCATCATCATCAAAAATATTTCTACAATAAAAATGAACTAATTTACTCCCTTTGGCTTTGATACCAGTCTAATAGGGGTGGATGGACACAGATCAACACATATAAATAAACATAAATTGCATACACATTTAATAATAGACACAAAAATTAGGAAACCAATTTCATTTCTTACTCAAAACACAGTTACATCGGCCTCTTTATAGAGGGCTTGAGAACTTTACAAAATTCAAAACAATAAACAAATGTGAGGCAATGGTGGTTGATGAGAACCACCTAGAATAGTGGTGGGGTTATTGAAGAAGTTTTTAGTTGATGCATTTAATGCAGACAATGATGGTAGAAATTAATATCTACCAACAAAAACCAAGTATCTTAGCATCATGTTTAGAGGCATGGTAATATTGGTGATTTTTGTGTCTTTCAATTGTTTGCATTGTTTTATTTATGTGGCTTTTAGTTTTTAGTTATTAAGGGGGAAATATTCTATTATAAAGAAAAAAAATTAGTTGTCAATGCAATTATAAATAATGAGGTATTTTATCACACTCCTTTCAAATGATACTTATTTCATAGAAACTAATTATAATAGTTTCATGTTTTCATATCCTGCATTAAATATTGTTTCCCTTTTTCCCAAGATTAAAAAAAAACAATCTCTATATTGTCATGTGGAAAGAATTTCATACAGTCAGTGCCTATTTTACTTGAGTTGACTTCTTTCAACTTCTTTTAAATTTTTCTCAAAATTCAATTCAATTTAATTCAAAATTTTCAATTTCACCTTGAGATAATTCAAACATTTAGCGAAGGAGAGCATTCCACACTTTGGTTTTCCTTCCAACTAGTATTGTTAAATAAGTTGGCATAAATTTTAATGCCAAAGCCACATCAATGGGAACCTAAAAGGAACATGACCCAAGATGGATTTACCTATCTCCAAAGGCATTGACCAATGCTAAAAAACAATGTTGTTTAGAATCTGAACCTTAAGAGTACCCACCATTCTTCAAATAGATTGAAATATATAAATTCTAATAGGCATTCTAGAATTACCAATATGCATTCTAGGCCTTATTTTTTTATGCCATATCATTAAATCATTACTATTTGGAACATCCACTAAGTTAAGAGAATGTATGTATCTACCATATTGAATGAACTAGAATACAAGTGTGAAGTGCCTCCCAACTTTTCGTATAGATTAAGGATAGTATTAAAATCTCTACCCAAGAGGGAAAAATAATAGGATGAAAGAAAAAAAGTTGGACCCCTTCCCCTTTGTTTTCTTATTTAGTTATTTTCTAATGTTATTGAGATCCCTACCCAAGAGGGCAGAATACAAGGATAAAAGAAAGAAAAAGGGACCACCTCCCCTTTATTTTCTTATTTAGTTATTTTCTTACTTTTATCCTAGTGTTCTTTTTTCTTTTTGTTTGTTTCCTTTTCACTTATCCCTTTTTTCCTTTTCTCTTTTATTTTCTCAATCTTAGGACTTCAAAGATGATGAGTACCCGATTAAATGATACACCCATTGATACCCAATCCCAAATTCTCCTTCTCCTCATCTCTTTTTTATTTGGGATTTTGGGATCAATGTTTGATGGACCTATCTTTTGGACCATAGACTCTAAACCTTGATCTTCAACATCCCTTTATCATTTGGCATTTGGGTAAGATCTATGAACAAACCAAAAGACTGAGAGGGGGGAGGTGAATCAGTCTTGAACAAAACTTAACTTTTTCTATCACAAAACACTTATTATTTATATCTAACTAACCATCAATGAAATATGTTTCAATAAAAACAATACAATTGAATGCTATATTTTTAAGTGAAAAATCTAATCTCAAAAAAACCATGGTGAGAAGCACACTCACTGTGTAAATAAATGATTATAATATTTTAGGCTAGAGGTGAAAGAGCTCACTACTCTTGAAAAGGACTTATAGGCTAAGACACACAAATTTACAAAAAGATACAAAGGACTTGCTAGAATAAGATGCATGATTTGAGGGAAAGATACGAGACCATACAAGTTTCCAAATAAAGTCACCATCTTCAAGAAGGAACACGAAATTGATGAATTGAAAAGATATAGGATCTCCTAATCATGTCAAATGCTCATAGCTAAAAAATTTGTCAACTCTAAAAGATATTATTAATTTTTGGTATGTGCAGAATCATGGTATACCAAACTATGGCCTTAAGTGGCAATGAAAAATAAAAAAATCAGGGTTAGTCAACTTGACGTAAAAAGTTGAACATCTTATGAACCTTATGTGAAAAAGTTGTAAGAATAGAATCTGTAGGAAATTATATGTAGTTTCTAAACTACTAGCCCTTGTTTGAATTTTTTTTTATCTAATTGCTCAAAGTTTTAGATTTCTATGCAGTAGTATGAAAATTTCAGGGAAAATATAAAAAATACGTGTATGTCTGACCACCTTGATCACAATCAAATGATGATATATTTTCCCAAGATTCTAGATATAAGTAGTAGACTCATTCATGGATGTGACACATTTTTTTTTGTAATTTTTTTCCAAATAAATAATTAATTATGAATTTTCTACTACGACTTTTCAGAATAAAAAAACTCTCGTGTCTGACCACCTTAACTAATTATAAACTTTGGAAAATTGAAAACTTTTTTTTTTCTTATAGTAGCCGAAGCATAGAATGTGACGCATTTTTCAGATTTCAAAAAGGTTAAACAGTTTGAAATTTATAGTTTTTTTTCAATCAGTATGTCAATTACAACTTTAAAGATAACTCAATTGAAAAATAAGTAATAATTACTTACTAAACTCAAAATTTGATAGCAATTATATTGATGGAAAGTTGATAATGTCTTTAAGAAACCATTTTTGTTTCATCAATTTTAGGTGAAAAAATAGTCGTCAGCTACATGGTCGAAGTCTCGATATCAAAAACAATCTCCTAAACATGCCTAAACGGTTGACCATCCACGGTTGGTATTGCTAAAGAAAATACCAAGCCTAATCGAATATCCAAAATTTTTGGATATCCGATAATATCAGATATCCCAAACTTCCTGCCTAATTCAAAATGCCAATTACACTAGTTTTCTCAATTGGAAGTTTCATATTAAATTGTATTTTTTTTTATGTTAATATTAATTGATTTAAGTATTTTTTTTATATTTTAAAATATATATTACAAAAAAGAAATTTAATATTAATATTAAATATTAATAGCATAACATTAATATTATAATATAAATTTTTATATTAGTATGTATTATATTATTATTATTTATTTATGTATTGTATAATAGTATAATATTAACTTATTCAATATTTACATTATATGTTCAATATTATACCTAAGGGAGAGAGACAGGGGGGGGAAGGGGAGAGAGAGAGAGAGAGAGAGAAGGGGAAGGGGAGAGAGTAGGATAGAGAGAGAAGGGGAAGGGGAGCGAGTGGGATAGAGAGTGAAGGGGGAGAGAGAGAGAGAGAGAGAGAGAGAGACTTTGGTAAAATTTTGGCTGGAGATATCTGATATCCGATTCTATTTACTGGTGAAAAGTAAAAATAATATTCTCTGAGTCCCTCCAGAGAGGCATGTTTTTCTATAGAATTACAGGAGTCGAGATGCAGCGAATCATGTTTTGTCTCTAGAGAAGACAAAAATCCACTTTTTGGTTGGATTTTCTCTATTACCAAAGGTTTTTGCATCACCTTTTTGTCTAATTATGGGAAGTAGTAGTCATCGAAAGTGTAAACGGAAGAAGAAACTCACAAATGAAGATATTGAAGTGTATAGAGAAATGGATAGGGTTGCCCTTCAGAACAAGAGACAATGTATGTTAAATATTAATTAAGATGTCGGCATAGACCCACCTTTGAATGTGGTTTCAAGTGAAGAACATGAATTTGAAATGATTTATGACAATAATATTGAAAATGAGAATGTAGCGATTGAAGATGAAAATGTAGGTTTTGAAAATGAACATGTAGATGTGGACAATGGAAGTGTGTACATTGTCAATGAAAATCTACCAATTGAATATGAAGGAATTGACAATGATAATGGTACACAAGAATCAAATCAACATAACACATCTCCAAATTATATGAGAAATGAAGTCCCTTCGGAGGAAGAAAGAGAAAATTCAAAATTAAGACCTTCTAGAACAACTAAATGGTTACTTGAAATTAATGAGAACATAATGAGCAATTTCGATGGCAAGAGATCAGAAAGAACCATTGGGTTGTGGGTTTCAAAACTTTTTGATCAATTTTTTAGCCACAAGACGTTGGTTGAGCAATTTCAAATGTTTGTGCAATTGTTAAAGATGTAGAAGATGAGATGTATACTAGTCAAATTGAAGATTAGTGTGAACAAGAAAAAGGAGAGGAATGTTGTTATTGTGAGAAATCTTTTTAGTGCTCTCAATTCCATTGGGAAGACTACAAAGGAAAAAGATAAGAGATCCTTTAGGAGGGTTATTACAACCTCCTTATTAAGTCATCATTTGAGAAAGGCTCATTTGATGAGACAAACTTGTGTTGACTTGAATCTAAATCGTAAAAATTTGGATAGAGAACTTACAAGAAGAGAAGGACTTGATGATCCTCTTCAAAATGATACATGGGCTTATGGTGGTGTAATACCCCAAAATTGGTACCTTATAATTTCAATCAATTTTGGTGCATTTCTTCAATTCTACATCACTAAAGTCCTATTTTACTAGGCAATTTTCTCTCTCCTACCTGACTTTATTTGACTTGATGTCAATTGCAAAAACCCTAAATTGCATGAATCTTACACTATAATTAATTCCTAAGTATTCGACTTTATTAGCTAAATAATCCCTATGATAAATTGATTTAATTCTAAAGTCCTAAGTACTTTAAATTAAATTAAACCCACCCCCTTTAGCTAATACACATAAAAGGAATTAATACTACTTGGTTATTTGAATGGATTATCTTATTTGGATTTAATATTCCTAAATATTCGAAGGGTCACCCATATGTGGCAATCTTTAATTAAGTAATTCCTCAATATTTGTCTCAATTGGGAATGGAGATTCAATTGTTTCATTTCAAGAAACTCTTCATCCCTTCTCTAGGCTTGTCTATATTATGAACCTTCTCCTTCATTCGAAAAGGAGGCAATTTTAGAGCACATAAACTATAGCGAATTTTAGTCTCAATTATTGATATTTTCAAAGTTTTTATTGCACATTTAGATTAATTTCATTTTAGTATAATATTTCATTCTCATATTAATTAGTTTGTTTACTATGCTTATAGCTTAATTTTCAGATTTATTTCAAGCTTTTTTAGATCAAATCTACACTCTCATATTTCTTTCATGTTCTTAGCTTAAAATCTGCATTTTCATTCTTAGATTAATAGCATATCCATCTTAGATTAATTGCAATTTGATTATCTTCATAGCTTTCAAAATCCTTCGTCTTAGTTTGGTCTTTTGGTTGTTGGCTCTCATTCTGAGAGTAATTCGAACACCCCAGCTAATTAGGAGGCAACAGGTCGAATCGATAGATATTGTGAATTGAGTAATTCATACTCACTTTCATAATTTCGATGATTGAGCAATGACTATGTTGTGTATATGGCTAGATTAGAGGTCCACATTTAGCTATAGACAGGTGGGAGACTTTCACGTTGTGATAAGAAGCTTACCGATGCTGTGAAGGATCAAATTCAACTATTTTGGCAATCTAGCTCAAGAGTGTCACCAAATGTGAAGGATGCCTTGAAGTTGAGAATTGGCATTTGAGACCACACCCCACATCCCAAAAATTATTTGGAGGTGAGTCAAACAATGTTGTTCAAAAAATTTTGTGAGACACATCCAACATTGCAAATATCACAAAGATCTTTTGAAGCCTTGAAGCCTTTTTTTTGTGTGCCTCTTAAGATTCGAAATACTTGTTGTTGCAAATATCATGTGGAGTTTTCAATGCACCATGAATTGTTACGATCCATTCATTCTACTTTTCATACTAGTGAAATGTTGGAGGAGTGTGGTGCAAGTGCTCTTCCAAAATCATCAAGAGGCTTGCTAGATCATTTTTTATGTCCTAGAGATGATGGATGTTTCTTTTATAGAAAAGATTTCTTAAATGACAAGTGCTCAGAGTGTGGTGAGCTAGTGAAGTTTGTTGAATGTTTTCATGAGGGCTGCGAACACAATTTTGGAAAGATAATTATCCACAAAAAGGTATATGAAACTGTTAAATATACATTAAAAAGTGGAGGTGAAGGCTCTAGATGTGAGTTGGTTACAAAAGAATGTAATGTAGCTGATTTTATTTCAGATTTTAGAAAGAATATTTTTTACAAGTATGCAAAGCATAGTCATGGGTCTCAGTGGTTGGATCAATAATTCATGATGTGTAAGGACACTTTCCCAATTGGCACTATTATATTAGTTGTTGACTTTGCATAGAACTGTACATTACAGCCCCAAAACAAGTTGCAAGCTCAATATTACAATTATTTTTGTGCACATAACATATAGACATTCCCTTGATAGTACAGAAGATGACCAGAAGATAATCAAAGAGTACCATTTTTATATGAGCGATGATAGATTGCACTCATCCAAGTTTGTCCAACATTGCTTTGAGAGTCATTTTGAGTGGGTGTGGGAAAATAATATTGTTATGGATAAACATCTCATTTGGTCAGATAACTACACAAGTCAATTAAAAAATGCTCGTATATTTTATTGGTGCCGATGCATATGTAAAGAGAGCTCTAGTTAAGGAGAAACTAATGATTTTAGGTGCAGAAATCATTGATTCTTATTCTATTGTTGTTTGGTGTACTTTAGCATTGTCATAGGGGGGACTCTTGATTTAGTGGTGCAAAGATTCTTTTGGTTGGTTTAGTTGGGCACAATAGGAGATAGGTTGGATTATCAAACTGTGAAAGATTCTTCAAAAATACATTCATTTCAAAGCTCAAATGCTAGTACATGGACCATTTGGACATGAGAGTTGGCTTGTTATTGTCAGAGTTGGCTTCAGTGTGATTGGGATCAGTGTGAGTCAAGTGAGTGGGTTGATACATGGGTTCCACATTATCTTACTCCTTTATCTCTCATAGTCTCTATAATAAATGATGACATAGATTGTTCACTTGACTACGACCATCTTTTAGATCTTCTACACCCAGGACATGTTTTTGCATTGGTTGCACCACAAGGGAATGATGAGAGATCGTATTACTGGTTAGCATGTTGTGTACGAGGAAAGTAGAAAATTGCACAACCGACGAAAAATGATGATATGTTCACATATCCAACATGATCACATGTTGTTGCGAGAACATGGTTGCGCACATATATGATTAGAAATAATGGCATTCCTACATTTGAAGGCTATGAGAAGCACAAAACCATTCTCATGTGTTCACACCTTGTTATAGTAGCCAATGTTAAGTTGTTTAAAGATCAAGGAAAACCAAAGACAAAGGAACTTTGGACTATTAGTACTACTGATCATGAAGAAATATCAAATACCCTCAAGCAAAGAGATGACCCTTCAGGCACACTTTAGTAGGTAAGTTCAACTTAAGTTGCAAGGTTTTCCATGTTTATTACGATTATGTTCAATAAATTAATTGTAGTTTTTTGCTTTATTTGTTTGAGCCAATAAAATTGGTTTTGCATGTGGATTGTAAATGCAGTTGGATACATATATGATAGATATAGAAGATCGAGGTATGCATTTGATTAGCCCATCTTTTATGATAGTAAACTTCACTTTGAATTGTCTAGTCATGTTCTTTGGTTCATTTAGTTACTTATACATGTTCATAATCTTTTTATCAACCTATATAAACTTCTTATATTCTCTATTAATTTTTCTTTTGCCTTCTGAATGCAGGGATTGGAGCGAAAATGACACTTATTTTTTATATATAGTTGTGTAATTTTCATATTTAGATGCCAAATTTTGTATATAAAAATAACAATTGAATGTAATGTGCATAGTTAGATGCCAAATTTTGTATATAAAAACAACAATCATATGTAATGTGCATAGTTAGATGCCAAATTTTGTATATAAAAATAGCAATCGAATGTAATGTGCATATTTAGATTTCAAGAAACACTTTCTCACACAGGCCCTGGTACTTTCTTGTGCGCAGCGCTACACTTTCTCGTGCGAAGTTGTACTGTCATACATTTAAAATTTCTAGATTCTTCAATTTACTATTGTTTTTTCTTGACATTTACCTTCTGTTGTTGCTTTCATATCTTTGTTTCTATCACAACATAACAGTGGTTTGCGGGTCACTTTGTCAAAGATCATAAAACTTGCTAATAGTTTTCTTGCAGGACGATTGTTGAAGATCATTTAAAACATTGTGGTTTTTTTCTTGCTTTCATTCACATGGTATAATTAGGGCTTTGTTAAAATTTCTCAAGTGTCCTGATAGCAAAGTATGGGAATAGGCTCTTCATTACGTGGAAGTGATGCCCACGGATGAAACCAAGATCCAGATGTTGCTAGAATGATGGATACCTAGGAAAGCAAAGCAAGGTAGTGAATCTTTAGCACTTCTACTTGCCAGGGGATTATGCTCTTCTCTCTTTGAGAGAACCAGAAACCTAAAAGCTTGTGGATCTGGTGGAGTGAAGCTAGCTCCATGATGAATATGCTTGATGTGTTTGGGTAAGGTGAAGAGGTAGAGACGTATGCTCTTCTCTCTTTGAAAGAAATAGAAAATCAAACCCTCATATCCAAGCCAAGTTGTGTCACCTTTAGAGGGCATGCCAGATGTTGAACCTTCAGGAACAAACCAAGTGAGTACAAAATTATCGCCGGTGATTCCACCTCACTATAATAAAGAATGTTTTGTTGAGTCTAAAGACTCCAAAAGCATGTTAACTTCCTTCTCTTGATTTCGACATCATCTTGAGAAGGCTCTGTCTGTTGTATTGAGTGGCGCCACTCCTAGCCCTTCTTGCGGGGGTGTATGACTTTCAGGTGTTGGTGTGGTTTTGAGGCCTCAACCCTATATCGGGGGTACCAAAGGTTAGTGTGAACAAAAGCCCACTAATAACTTCCCCTAGTTTGTTTCCTACCCAGATCACCTCTGAAAGGATACATAATCTTTGCATAGGGAGGGGGAAGAATCTCTCCCGTAGATTCTCACCATAGGCATGCACCTGGACATTTGAAGGTGGTATATGACACTGGCCCCTACTTCAAGGGAAACATTTGAACATATACTATTGAGTCCTTGGAAACACTAAAAACATGGGTGCCCTCTAGGGGGTGACACAGTTGTGTGAGGTGAACGGATGCGCATAAGCAATGAGGCAAAGGTTGTCTTCTCACCATTTTTTTTTTAGGGATAACTATGTGTTTGTTATCAATTCTTAAACTTTCCCATCATGATTAAACAAAGACTCCCATGATACTGCCAAGTTTCTTTTTCCTTGGTAGGTCTATTTGCGACTACTTCTTGTGTCACACATTGCTTGATCAAACCTTCATGCTTGTAAATGAATGCTTGAAACCTTCAAACTAAGATTATTGATTAAACTATCCTTCAAACTATCTGAAACCTAGAAATTATGTCAGAGAATAGTTCAGGCTGTGTCTCAGAACTTGACTTTTTGCCTCGTAAACTGTGTCAAACTGTCAAACTTAGTTTCTTTCATGTGTGAAATTTCATTTTCCAGAGCATTTCCTCACGCGAGATTTCATTCTCTCACACGAAGATTGGCATTTTCTCGTGTGGCCTAGTACTTTCTCACGTGAACCTATACCCAGATTTCAAAAATGACTTATTTCCCATTGACTGGTCAACTTTTTACTTGATCTAATTTATGTCTAAGATTTGTTTTCCTATTTTCCTGTCATTCATTGTTAGAAACTAAGTGTCTTGAGCTACAAACTGATTGATTTTTCTTTGACTCATTTTGTCTCCTTATTTGTCTCATCTTTTGTGCTTTTGTACCTTGCATTGTGATAGTCTTATCTTGGTTGTTCTAGCCATACTCCTGATGATTCATACCAGGTGCATCTCACATCTCGGCTATTCTAGCCTTTATCTCCTTTTCATTATTCCTAGAGATAGAGTTTTAGCATTATCCTAAGTCTTCTCTCATTTCATCTTCATCTATGACTGTCACAACTCAAAGTGGCAACACTTACCCCATTCGTAATACTAGTCAAGGTAGAGGTAAACCTCATAATCAGGAAACAAGTTGTCCCGAACCTATTGTGCAATTTGAACATTGTGAAGGATCCTCAAGTTCTTCATTGAGTACTTTGAAAGACAACCCATCTCAATCACCTTCAGTGTTCCAAGAGTGTTTTAATCCATTGTTTCAAGCGCAACCTGGTTTCTCATTTCAAGATCAGGACAACTCTTTCTTCCAAAACAACTCATTGTTTCATAACTTTGGAAGACCACTTCTTCGGACTAGTACTATCATTGAACCTATCGATCCTGTTGATGATATCGACTCATCTAAACCTATTGATCTTCTTGATCCTATTAGAGTGCCAAGAGTTACCTTAGCTGCACGCTTTCGGCACTGTGCATATCATTTTACTGAATCTTCATTTTTTGCACAATCCTACAACAAGATGGGAGAGCCATTCAACTTCCAACCTGGCAAATACAGCCAAACTTTTGATTAATCTCAAAACAACCAACATCATGGTCAATCATCTAATGAACAACATCATGCCCAACCTCGAAATGAGCAATGCTATGATCAAACCCAAGATGATCAGCACCAAGCTCAAAAAAAAGCTCAAGGTGGTCAACCAACATATCACTATCATCCTGCCCCTTATGATCAGAGTCAAGATCAAGTCCCAAGCATTTATGAGATTCTTGGCAATGATGGTGATGACACAATAACTCAAAATGACATAGATGCTATGAAAGCAAACAAGGGTCTTATTAAGATGATGGAGATCCTCCTTCTAGAGGAAAAGGAAAAATATTTTCTTGAGCTAGCCAAACAAGGGGCTAAATTACCCTTAGATTTTCAAGTTGAAATGCTTGTGGCCAAGGAAGAAGAAACTGAGACCACTAAGTTGTAAAAGATGGTCTGAGACATGCAAGATCAAATTAGCCAACTTGCAAAGAATAAGGACAAACCCGCACAACAATTCACAATGGAAAGTATTTGTCCTTTCCCCTTTGATAGGCATCTTCACATGCCACCTTTTCTTAGAGGTGTAGAGCTCCCTAAATATGAAAAATACTTGGGTGCTACCGATCCCCAAGATCACTTAAGGGAGTTTGGTGCTTTATCCATGGAATTCATACATGACCAAATGTATCTTATGTGCCTATTTCCTCATAGCTTGGGTGGACCAGCTATGGAGTGGTTTTCTCAATTGCCCACTGGCATTAAGACTTTTGATGAAATGTCTAATCTATTTCTCCAACATTACTTGCATAATATTCAGCATTCAGTCAACATCCGGGATCTTTGCAATTTGAAGCAGTGACAAGGAGAATATTTTCTGACATTTCTCCAAAGGTAGAGATAATTATGTACAAGGTGTCCTCACAAGCTACCAGAGTTTGAGAGACTCGACATTTTCTTGGACAATCTTGTCCCAAACTTTGGATACCAAGTGCAATTACAAGGTCCTTTAAATTTTGATAGCATGATTAAACAAGTAGTGCGAATAGAGGCCTTTATGATCAAAAAAGGGGAATTGACTTTGAGCAAAGAAAACAAACAAGGATCTTCAAACCCGAATAAAGATAAAGCGAAGTTTTTCAACAAGAATAGAGATGTTGTGAATGATGAAGTGGTCGACAATGTGACCCCGAAGCCTATTAAGTCTATTTTTAATCTCTCTTCTAGCATACAGGTGATCAAAGCTACTGAAAAGCCTACAACGGAAAATCAACAACCTTCAAGGTTCTCTAGGAACAAACCTTTGGCATCTCGACCCAAGTTTGAATTCACTTCCTTGGGAGAACCGCTTGATGTGGTCTATAAGACTCTTGTGTAGAATCAGATACTTGCTCATTTGGAAAAGTGTCTCTATGACCCACAACCACAACCTCATTGGTGGAATGACAACGCATACTATGACTATCACCAGAATTAGGGTCACAAGACTTCTACTTGTCTTCAGCTGAAACATGAGGTCCAAGATTTGATTGATAGCGGTGACACTATTATGGATGGCCATAACAAGAATTTAGACCATCAAGCATTTAAGGACCCTTTCCCTCCTCATGAGAAGGGTGAATCTTTAAACACTAAGAATACCAATGCTAAAGTCAATTACATGTACACTAATGATGACAATGTCATTGGTATGATCGAACCTGTTGAGGTAGAGTATTGTGACATGATTACTATCAAGGAGAGTGGCGATGCTCCCAAACCTAAGACTCCTTTCATCTTGCATAGTTCCACATCTCATTCATCTAAATCTGAACAACCTCAAGATTGTGCCAATGTTGTTACTCAATCATGTGGAAGGGTTATTTTGAAAGGCCCTGATCCTCCTGTGTCTGTTCCAAAACAAACTATGGATAAGACTATTGTTGGCC
The DNA here is from genome assembly GCA_027943335.1 of Chamaecyparis obtusa. Classification (NCBI taxonomy): domain Eukaryota; kingdom Viridiplantae; phylum Streptophyta; class Pinopsida; order Cupressales; family Cupressaceae; genus Chamaecyparis; species Chamaecyparis obtusa. The sequence continues at coordinate 116,415 of BSBK01007568.1, forward strand.
CTACCAAAAAGAACATGAAATCATTCCCTACAGCTATCTCAGCTAGTTATAGCATCTTAGATCAGCTCCAGCAAACCACCGCTCAGATTACCATTTTTAAGTTGTTGAAGATCTTGCCTACTCACAGGCAGATTCTGGATAAAGCCCTCATCGAGGCAAACGTACCCAAGGATCTCGATCTCAACTGGTTCCAATCTATGGTGGGTCATTTGACCTCACCTCATTATTTTTCCTTCTCTGAAGAAGATGATCACTCTCTGAGCCATCTACATAATTCTCCCTTGCATATAGAAGTCATGATAGGTCCTAAATGTGTCCGCTGAATGCTCATAGACAATGGTGCTTGTCTCAATATCTGTTCTGCTAAGTTTCTTACTTAGCTAGGTTATGATGAGAATTGTATAGACTCCTACAAAAAGATTACCATCAAATCTTATGATGAAGAGGAACGCAAATCACAAGGCTTAGTTGTGCTACCTATCCACGTAGGACCTATTGAGAGAGATGTTACTTTTCAAGTTCTTGACATTCCTCTTGCCTACAACATCTTGTTGGGTAGGCCATGGATTCATGAGATGCAGGCTATTCCATCTATGTACCATCAATGCATTAAGTTTCCATTCCATGGAGTGGAAGTCACTATGCCTACTAATGCCAATTATTCTTGCAACACCCTTGCACAATCTATAGATAGCTTTGTCCTAGCTAATAGAGAGTCCACTAATTTTTATGATGCTAAGCTAAAGGAAATGGAACAAACTCTAAAACTTAAAGATACAAGCATGGGAGAATATTGAATTTAACCTATGCTATCACTAGCTACTCTCCCTATGTCTCCACACTCTTACAGGAGACCTTCCAAGAGTAAAAAAAAATCTGATGACTCTCCTCAAATAGCCTATGATGGCCCCTTTTTATAGGCCTCTAGACCTTTAGAAGATGAGGATGAAGAAAGAGCCATCACAGCTTGGATCTATAAAGAGAAAGAAACATCTAAAATGACTACCCCTCCTCCAAACTTAGAACAAGAGCCATACAGTGAATCCTTCAAGATCATGAAGTGCTTTGGCTATAAGGGGAGTGGTCCCATAGGAAGGAATGACAATGGTTTTCTGAAGCCCATTGAAGCTATAGGTCACCACACAAAGGATACTATTGGCTTAGGATTCAAAAAGACCCCCTTTCATTTAGGGATAAACAAATTTGTGCCAAAACCTAAATATGAACCTGAACCAGAATTTGAAGATACTACCCCAGAGGTAAATCCAGAGACCAGCTCTGATGAAGATACTTTTCCATATCCAATTCCTTCAGAATTTGTTACACTCTTTGCAGAACCTGATGAGCATGTCATGCCTATCCACCTGATAGAGACTGATAGTGATTTTGATGAGACCACTTCGGTGCATTGAATCACGTATGACCAATGGAAAGAAATACAAATGGTTGATTCTAATTCTCAGGGTGAACGATACATACCCCCACACTTCCAAGAGCAGTTTGAAAAAGATCTACTTCAGCAAGCCATTAATACTACAAGGGGTAAAGATGATTATACAACTAGTGCTAATGAAATTCCCACATCAAGTACTGACTCACATGAGTATGAGTTTGAATCTTTCTCTGATGCTACTTATGATAAAGATATAGACATGGTGCATACTTATGAAAGACTTCTCAAAGTAGGTGAGGGGTCTCACGTTAGGTCACACGAATTAGATGCCATTGGTGTTAACTTTTCCTCTACTTCCGATGTGAGGTCTCATAGGGATTTGAATGCTCCTTTGGATAAGATTGCTCTAGGTCTTGACTTGCTCATCTGTGCTTTTGATGGTTATACCATGAACGCAATTGAACCAATCACTACTTCTCTCTCACTCAAAAATCCTAATCTAATAAACTGGAACTCCTCCTCCTCATCCAATGAAGTCCTAACATTCTAGAATGATTACACTATAGCATGTTACCTCCATGCTATTGAACCTATAATGTCCTCCATCAGTGAAAGCAGTTTCAGCATGACAGAGGCAGATATCAAGTATCTTAGTCAAAAAATTAAAAGAAGAAAAAATAGATTCTCTGATGGTGAAAACCACATTGTGGCAATATCAGAGCCAAAAATAGTAAAAATAAAAGATGTATCCAAGGGTGAAAACCTCTCTAAGGTGCCCAAGGATGAGATACTTGATACGCTTCTGAGCCACTTTTAGGAGAGATCATCAGTATTGATTGAGTTGACACAACTAGTGAATTTGGGTACAGAGGCTGCTCCACAAATTATTTATCTAGCATAGTCATTATCTGCAAAAGAAAAGGAAGAGTTCACTAGCTTCTTTCAAAGAAAGAAAATAAACTTTTCATGGACTTACTCTGACATGCCTGGATTAGACCCCAATCTAATCATACACCATTTGTCCATTGCACCAGGTATTAAACTTGTCAAACAGAAGCTTTGAAATATGCATCCACACGTGGCACTTTTAGTCAAAGCAGAGCTAGAAAAGCTTCTTAAGGCTGGTTTCATAAGGACTATTGACTATGCAGAGTGGATTTCAAATATTGTTCTAGTCACCAAACATGATAAATCCATTCATGTATGCACAGACTTCAGGGATCTAAATAAGGCATGTCCAAAAGATGATTTTCCATTGCCTAATATTGACATGAAAGTGGATATGACAGTAGGATATGAGATGTATTCCTTGATGAATGGCTTTTCTGGCTATAATCAAATAAAAATTATGCCAAAAGATCAAGAAAAGACCGCTTTCACATGTGCCTAGGGTACCTTTTGCTGGAATGTCATGCCCTTTGGGCTTAAGAATGCTGGAGAAACATATCAGAGGGCTGTCACTACCATTTTCCATGATATGATGCATAAAAAAATGGAAGATTATGTGGATGATACCTTAGCCAAAAGCATGTAGTGGAAAACTCATCTTACAAATTTGGGTCCCATACTTGACCGCATGGAGCAATTTAGTCTCAAACTTAATCCAAAAAAATGTGCATTCGGTGTCACTTCTGGGAAACTCTTGGGTTACATCATTTCAACTAAAGGCATAGAAGTTGATCCTGAAAAGGTGCAAGCTATTATGGACATGCCTCCACCTAAGAACATGAGTAAAATGAGAGGACTGCAAGGAAGGCTACAATCTATCTAGTGCTTCATTTCACAGTTGGCTGACAAGTCACAACCACTCACTAAAACTTTGCATAAGGGTGTGACTTATGAATGGAATGAAGAATGTGATAGGGGACTCACTCAAATTAAACAGTACCTTGCTAATCCACCTATATTGATGCCCCCTATTCATGGGAAGCCGCTCATACTATACATCTCAAAAATGAACACATCTTTGGGTGCTCTCCTAGCTCAAGAAGATCATAACAACAAAGAGAGAGCTATTTATTATATCAGCATAACATTGGTTTCTTATGAAATGAATTATTCTGTCATTGAAAAGTCTTGTCTAGAAGTAGTGTTCACTGCACAAAAGTTGTGACATTATATGCTTGCTCACACTACAAGTCTTATTGCAAAAATTGATCCACTCAAGTACTTACTGAGAAAGGTTGCCCTCATAGGTAGACTAGCAAAATGGGTTATGATACTCAGTGAATTTGACATTGAGTATGTGGAAAAAAAAGCTATTAAATGACAAGCAATTGCTAACCAATTGGAAGAAGCTCCTCTAAAATATCAACAACCTTTGAACATTGAGTTTCCAAATGAATCCATCACGCTTCTCACATATCAGGCTTGGAGCATGTTCTTTGATGGATCATTCACTCAACAAGGATCAGGTGCAGGCATTTTGTTTATAACTCCTTAAAGATACTCATTGCCAAAAGCTTATAAAATGTTGTTTCCCTACACAAACAACATCACTGAATATGAAGCTCTCATTAATAGTATGAAGATAGCCATTGAATGGTGTGTGGATGAGCTCAAGGTCTTTGGAGACTCTCAGTTAATCATCAACCAAGTTAATGATGTCTACCAAATAAAATATGACAAGCTAGTGCCCTACAAACGAATGGTGGATGATCTCAAATAGTATTTTGCACACATTTCTTTCTAGAAAATTCCAAGGGCAGACAATAAAGCAACTGATGCAATGACCACTCTTGCTTCAATGTTACAAATGCCAGAAAATGACTTCAGACACGAATTCCTGGTGGAGGCATTACACTACCCAGCCTATGACATTCCTGAATCTAAGATGATATGTTCAGTCATTGGACATGACTCATCTCGCTACCACCATATCTATGTTGGAAACTGCAATTGAAGCAATTTTTGTATTGTCATTGATGTCAAACCTTAACTGGTAAGACTATTGCTATTTAAGAAAGTACTATATCTATTTGAGTGTTGCTAAGGGGATAGGCAAGGTTGGTAACAACAACACCTAAGGAAAGGTTGAGTTATCTTGATACTTCAATGAGTACTTGATTATGTGGCACAATGATAGGACAATGTATTATTTATCTAAGTAAGAATGAAGACTAAACTGGTAGGCTTAACCAATAAAAAGTGAAGAAATCTAGTTTAAGCTGAGTGTTGTTTGTGTCGACCGAGCTAGTATTTGCCGAGTAAAATCAATGTTGACCGAACACCAGTTAATTATCGAGGAAGATAGTGTTAGCCGAGGAAACAGTTTATGTGGTGACCAAGCTTTCCAAAGAAGACCAAGAAGTTGAACACATTATTGACTGAGCGTCAGTATTTTGCATTTGAGGAAGAATTCAGATTCCCAGCCGATATCATTGAATTCTTGGATGATGTAAAATGTGTTGACTTTATTTATTGATTGTATGAACGCATTTAATGCACTATAAAACATTTTATTGTAAATCTTTAAGAGATTCAAGATATTTCTAGAAGGATAGCTGAAGAACATAATGTAGGATGAATTCAATGAATCTAACCTAACCCTAAGATCTACGAAGGAGATTAAGCAGCAAAAGATGTATTGACCTAATAGAGGTAGTATTAAGGAAACCTAAGTGAGAGGTTGAACAAGGAGTAGATGTTGGAAGTATTGTTGATGTTATTGACTGTCTAAGTAGAGAAGGATGAAGGATAAGTGTTGTGATTGCTTAAAGAGGGTTTCAAGAAGATCAGTGATGGAGATGGAAGAGGTTCACAGTCAGTAAGCCAACATATGTGTACGAAATTAGATCTGATATTTGCAAAGTGAGTTGTATGTTTTTCAGATCAATATTAATGCTACTTTCTAACCATTGTAATAGTCAAAATCCTTTTAATAGAGGTTGACCTTATAGTCATAGGTATAAATCCTTTGAACAAGGTTGCATTCTAATGGAGTATGTAAGTCCTATAACAAGGCACACTTTTAACAGAGTAGTTTAAATCCTTTAACTAGGTCACACCTGATAGTGTGTTTGTAACCTTTGACAAGGTTGGCTTTTCACCGAGCTCACTTCAAAAGAGTGAACATAATAGTAACATGTTACAAAGTGGTTTTTCCCTAATTGGTTTTTCGCTATAAATCCTAGTGTTGATACTTGTGTGAATGTTTTGGTTTGAACATTTATGTGTTTTACAAGTTAGATGCTATTGGATAAGTGGATTGTACTATTATATGTTTCTATTATGCAATCAGTAATGACCAAGTAGGTGTTGGTTATTAGATCTAATTTGTTGAAGAGTTTAAAGATTTTTTTATACATCTAGACCTGAGAACAACTGATTCACTCCCCCTCTCTATTGTTCTAAATCATATTAACAATTGGTATCAAAGCTGTTGGTGCTTACAGAGAACAAGTTTGAAGGTACTTGAAGTAAATGATCAAGATGTATAAGAAGGATGTACCAAAGCTGAATAAGGAAAACTTTCCTGCATGGCAAAGCTTGATGAAGCTGCATTTGACCGGTATTGGTGATTTTGAAAAGTATTACATTGAGCATGACTATGTCACACCTGTTGCACCTCTGACTGTCGAGGAAATGAAAGCTAAACAATAGCACAACCAAGAAATGTTGGAGATTGTGTCTACCCTAAGTTATCTAGAATTTGAAGACATCAAAGACTGCAGTACTGAAAAGCAAATGTGGGACACCCTTGCAAACATTTATGGTAGTGACGTAAATGTGTTGAGAGAAAAAGTTGAGAGCCTAAGAGGTAAATTCAATGAAATGAGAATGCAAGAAGGTGAGAATATTGCACAATATTGTGGTAGAATAAAAGAAGTTGTTAATGCTATTAGAGAAGCAAATGGAACTATTGAGGATGAAACTGTAATAGGAAAAGTATTGAGAACTCTGTGTCCTATCTATGCAATCAAAAATTTTGCAATTTAGGAATCTAGATGTAACTCTCCTAATGCTCTTACTTTAGAAAGTTTGGTTGGTAAGCTTGCTGCTTTTGAACTTTCTAACTATGATAATTTCACTGTTGGTAGTATTGAATCTGCTTTTAAGTCACAAATGGTTCTAAATAAGTCAAAGAAGGAAAAAGAAAGATGAATCAATGAAAGTGAAATGAAAGTGATAGTGACAGTGGTACATCTGATGAAGAACTTGAGGATCTAGAAGCTCTTATGGCTAGAAGACTGAAAAGGGGAAAAGGAAGGTACAAATGTGAACTCCCTATTATATATTTTTTTCATGTAATAAAGTTGGTCATATAGCTACTAGATGTCCTGACAGGGATAATAAAGATGAAGAAAGAGACAACAAGCATAGAGGCAAAAGAGAAGAGAGAGGTTACTAAAGATACAAGGACTACAAAGGAAAAGGTAAGAAATCCTGCTACATTGCTGAAGAAGAGACTGACACTGATAGTGATGATTTTGAAATTGAAGTTGTCTATGTTGCAATGAAAGATGAATCTGATGAGGATGAGAAAACTGCATTTATATCTTATGTCAACAAGAATGATAACTTGATTATTGATAGTGGTTGTTCACATCATATGACTGGAGATAAGAGTAAGTTTGATACCTTAAATCATTATAAAGGTAGGAGTCTAAAATTTGGTAATGATGCACCATGTCCTATTAGAGGAAAAGGATTGATTAAGCTGACTGATAAGATCATTTGTGAAAATGCTTATTGGGTTGAGGGTCTTAACTATAATCTACTGAGTGTTGCACAACTTAATAGCATTGGCTACTGAGTGGAATTTCATCACAAGAAGGCCAAAATATTTGATGCCATTGGTGAGCTGATTGGAAGTGGAGAACAATCAAGAGGTAATTTTTTCTACCTAGACCTATCTGAAGAAACTTGTATGATTGTACAACTTGATGATATTTGGTTATGGCATAAGTGACTATGTCATGTTAACTTTGATAATCTGGTAGAAATTAGCAAGAAAAATAAAGTGAGAGGTCTACCTAGATTGAAGAAACCTGAGAATGTAATGTGCAAAGAATGTTAGTTGGGTAAGATGACAAAGTCTAGTTTCAAGATCAAAACCTTTACTTCTGAGAATATCTTAGATTTGGTTCATACTGACCTTTGTGGACCGATGGGGGTAAAAAGCTACTGTGGTACTAGATATTTTATCTTGTTTGTTGATGATTATAAAAGAATGATGCATGTAATGTTCTTAAAGGAAAAATTTGATTCTTTTCAATTTTTTAAGTGGTATGTGGCTAAGGTTGAAAAAGAGACAAGTAAAAACCTAAAGTGTCTGAAATCTAATTGAGGTGGAGAATTTACATCAAATGAATTTAATCTATTTTGCAATGATAGAGGGATCAAAAGATAGATATCTGCACCTAGAACTCCTCCATAGAATGGTATAGCAGAGAGAACGAACAAATATATCTTGGACAATCCAAGGACATTAATGATTGAAAAGAATGTTGCACAGAAGTATTGGAAAGAAGCTATGAGTACAGCTATTTATACTCTTAACCGAGTACAGATAAAAAAAGGTACAAATCTGACACCTTATGAATTATGGAATGGGTATGCACTGAATGTAAAGTACTTTAGAATTTTTGGAAGTAAGTGCTACATATTAAAGGATAGTAGAAATGGAAAATTTGATGCTAAAAGTGATGAGGGTATATTCCTAGGCTATTCCACAAAAAGTTAAGCTTAGAAGTATTTGAATTCTAACACTAACAAAATTGTGGAAAGTGTGAATGTCAAAGTTGATGAGTATGCAGAGAAAAATGAAGCTAATAGTAACAAAGAACCAGAAGATTACAGATCTTTTGTGTATATAGAGGAAGAAGAGGCAAGTGATAGACCTGCACCTAATGTTGAGTCTCAAGTAAGCAATGTCGACCATCAGGATAACAATGCTGAGAAAAGAAAAACATGTTGAGCGATAGGAAGAAGCTATCGAGTATCAGGAAGAGGTTGTCGAGCATTTAGAAGCTGAATCTGAAAATCTTGTTGGTGAACCTGATGAGAAAAATGAAAGAAGAGTAGAACCTACTCTAGCACAATATGTAAGGAGACATCACAAGCCTGAACAAATTATTGGAGATAAAGATACTGGAATTCAGACCAAAAGCAAGGCAAGAGATCCAACATGTTTACTATGTGAATATGAGCCTGAGACAACAAAGGAAGCATTTGAAAATGAAGACTGGATAGAAGCAATGAATGAAGAGATAGACTAGATAGAGAAGAATGATACTTGGACTCTGGTGCCGAGACCAAAAGATAAGAATGTCATCAGGACAAAGTGGGTATTTCGTAATAAGCTGAATGAATATGGTCAAATCACAAGAAACAAGGCTAGGCTGGTATGCAAAGGCTACACACAAGAAGAAGGAATAGATTATGGGGAGACATTTTCCTCTGTAGCAAGATTGGAAGGAGTCAGAACTCTGCTTGCATATTCTTCCTATAAAGGTTTCAAAGTATACCAAATGGATGTTAAGTCTGCATTTTTAAATGGTATATTGGAAGAAGAAGTATATATTGAACAACCAGAAGGATTTTTTGATCCAAACAGAAGACACATGGTTTTCAAATTGAATAAAGCACTGTATGGACTGAAGCAAGCTCCCAAAGCATGGTATGAGAGATTGCACAACTACCTAATATAGATTGGATTTTCAAGGACAAATGACACAAGCAATCTATACATGAAAGATGAAGAAGGTAAAGGAATCTTGTTGGCTAAGATCATTGTAGATGATATTATATTTGGTGGACAAGATGCCTTGTGTAAGAAATTTTCAAATGAAATGCAAATTGAATTTGAAATGAGTATGTTTGGGGAGATCAAATTTTTTATTGGTTTGCATGTATATCATATGGAGAAAGGAATTTTCATCACCCAGTCTAAATATGTTCATGAGATACTAAAAACCTTTGGTATGGAAGATTCAAGGCCAGTAAGTACTCCCATGGCTACTGGACAGAAGTTGTCTAAGAATGATGATGTTGTAGAAGTTAACCAGAATTTGTATAGATCTATGATTGGAAAGCTACAGTATGTTGTACATAGCAGACCAAATATTGCATTAGCTATTGGGATTGTGGCAAGATTCTCTTCCAATCCTAAGGAAACTCACATGATGGTGGTTAAAAATAATCATGAGATATTTGAAGGGAACTGCTAACTATAGATTGTACTACAAGAAGCATGACAAATTTCAACTGAGAGTGTATACAAATGCTGATTGGGAAATAAATGTAGATGAAAGAAAGAGTACTAGTGGTGGAGCTTTCTTTCTTGGATAGAGATTAGTATCCTGGACAAGCTAGAAACAAAATTGAATTTCCTAATCTACTGCTGAAGCTAAGTATGTGGTTGCAGCTGTGAATTGTTCAAATTTGATATGGTTAAAGAAATTGTTGGTAGGCATGAAAGAAGAAATCACTGAACCAGTTGTCATCTTCTATCACAACACAAGTGCTATCAACATCTCTAAAAATCCAATGATGCACACAAAGACCAAACACATTGCCATTAAGTATCATTACTTGAGAGAACTGGTACAAGATAAAGAGGTCCGCATGGAATATGTGAATACCAAGGAATAATTAGTAGATATATTCACTAAAGCTTTACCTAAAGAAGCTCATGAATACCTGAGAATTAAATTAGGGGTCCTTCCCCTAACTGAGGCTGCCTTGTCAAGCTAGGAGCACTGCATCAAATGGGCTACAAAGAACATCTAACAAATTGGTGCAGAGAAAGGTCACACTTTAGGAGCATCCTAGAGTTGTGAAGAGTACAAAAAAGTCAAGAATAAGTCATAAGCAAGATGACAGAGGGAGAAATATTGTTACTGAACTGAAAGGATGATATCTACATCTACAAGATGTATGTTTTTGTTGCTTCTTTGACATTTTTGTCAAAGAGGGATATGATCATAGATGAATATATAGCATAAGAAGATCAAGACAGTGGGAGAAATTCAGTGGACGGTCAAGCATGGCTAATTGATTCTGTATAAGAATGAAGCTAAGGATATTATAAATTTTTCTGATGGACAAATAAGTTTTTGGATTGGCTGGTAATTCATGTGATATTCATATGGTGTTGCCATCAATGCCAAAGAGGGAGATTGTTGGAAATTGCAATTGAAGCAATTTTTGTATTTTCATTGATGTCAAACCTTAACTGGTAAGACTATTTCTATTTAAGAAAGTACTATATCTATTTGAGTGTTGCTAAGGGGATTCAAACCTTAACTGGTAAGACTATTTCTATTTAAGAAAGTACTATATCTATTTGAGTGTTGCTAAGGAGATAAGCAAGGTTGGTAACAACAACACCTAAGGAAAGGTTGAGTTGTCTTGATACTTCAATGAGTACTTGATTATGTGGCACAATTATAAGACAATGTATTGATTATCTAAGTAAGAATGAAGACTAAACTGGTAGGCTTAACTAAGAAAAAGTGAAGAAATCTAGTTTAAGCCGAGTGTTGTTTGTGTCAATCGAGCTAGTATTTGCCAAGTAAAATCAATGTTGACCGAACACCATTTAATTGTTGAGGAAGACAGTGTTAGCCGAGGAAACAGTTTATGTGGTGACCGAGCTTTCTAGAGAAGACCAAGAAGTTGAACACAGTATTGACTGAGCATTAGTATTTTTCATTTGAGGAAGAATTTAGATTTCCATCCGACATCATTGAATTCTTGGATTATGTAAAATGTGTTGACTTTATTTATTGGTTGTATGAAAGAATTTAATGCACTGTAAAATATTTTATTGTAAACCTTTAAGAGATTCAAGATATTTCTAGAAGGATAGCTGAAGAACATAATGTAGGACAAATTCAATGAATCTGACCTAACCCTAAGTTCTATGAAGGAGATTAAGCGGCAAAAGATGTATTGACCTAATAGAGGTAGTATTAAGGAAACCTAAGTGAGAGGTTGAACAAGGAGTAGATGCTGGAAGTATTGTTGATGTTATTGACTGTCTAAGAAGAGAAGGCTAAAGGAGAAGTGTTGTAAATTCTTGAAGAGGGTTCCGAGCAGATCAGTGATGGAGATGGAAAAGGTTCATAGTCAGTAAGCCAACATATGTGTACGGAATTGGATCTGGTATTTGCAAAGTGAGTTGTATGTTATTCAGATCAATATTACTACTACTTTCTAACCATTGTAATAGTCAAAATCCTTTTAACAGAGGTTGACCTTATAGTCATAGGTATAAATCCTTTGAACAAGGTTGCATTCTAATGGAGTGTATGCAAGTCCTATAACAAGGTGCACTTTTAATAGAGTGGTTTAAATTCTTTAATCGGGTCACACCTGACAGTGTGTTTGTAACCTTTGACAGGATTGGCTTTTCACCGAGCTCACTTCAGAAGAGTGAACATAATAGTAACATGTTACAAAGTGGTTTTTCCCTAATTGGGTTTCTGCTATAAATCCTAGTGTTGATACTTGTGTGAATGTTTTGGTTTGAACATTTATGTGTTTTATAAGTTAGATGCTATTGGATAAGTGGACTACACTATTATATGTTTTTGTTATGCAATCAGTAATGACCAAGTAGGTGTTGGTTATTAGATCTGATTTGTTGAAGAGTTTAAAGATTGTTTTATACATCTGGACCTAAGAACAACTGATTCACCCCCCCCCCTCTCTATTGTTCTAAATCATATTAACAATCTATTCCTACCTCCATGACCAAATCATTCCAGACACCTATACCCTGAATGAAAAGTGTCACCTAATTCATAATGTTTCACAGTATGTCATCATAGAAAATGACTTGTATAGACAGGGTCTAGACGGTACCCTCCTTAGGTGTCTAGAACCCGATGAGTCCAAACATGCGCTAGCTGAGGTACATGAAGGTATCTATGGGTCTCATTCGAGTGGTCTGACATTAGCTCAAAAACTTATTAGAGCTGGTTACTATTGACCAGATATGGAGAAAGAAGCTGTTCAATATGCCAAGGCTTGTAAATAGTTCCAATTTTACGAAAATTTGATCCATGCTCCTGCTAAAGCTTATTCCTTTCATCATTTTCAGGCCATTTCAGCAGTGGGCCTTTGATTTGGTGGGTCAAATACATCCTTCTTCTTCAAGAGGACATAAGTTTATCATCACAGCTACAGACTATTTTACTAAATGGGTTGAGGCAGTCCCTCTGGCTATAGCTGATGGCAAGTCTGTGGCTATGTTTATACTAAACTATATCATATGTAGATATGGTGTACCCTCATCCATTATCACTGACAATGGGGGACAATTAGAGAATAAGGACATGAAAGAGTTATGCACCAAATGTAGGATCATTCAGCATTGGTCATCTATCTATTATCCCTAGGGTAATGGACAAGCAAAAGGTTCTAATAAGACAATTCTCAAAATCTTGCACAGAACAGTCCATAAATCTGGTAGAGATTAGCACCTCCAGATTAATCCAGCTTTATGGGCCTATAGAACAAGTATCCAAATACCAATGCGGGCCACACCCTTTGCCTTGTTTTATGGAGAAAATTTTTTATTTCCTATTGAGGTAGAGATTCCTACATTGTGAGTCTCTCTGAGGGGCCTCATCACTGATGAAGAAAATAGAATATCCCAGCTACAAGAGCTAGAGTTACTGGATGAATGTCGGAAGGTGGAATTTGATCATCTTCGAGCATACCAAAAGAGTATGTCTAAGGCCTACAATAAGAAAGTCAGACAAAGGGAATTCCAAGTGGGTGATCTCGTCCTGAGAGAAAACCCCAAAAATCAGCAACAGCAGGTCTAGAAAGGGAAATTTGAACCAAACTAGTTTGGTCTGTATTTTATCACTACAACATTTGGGTCTGGTGCTTATCAACTCTCCACCACTGAAGGAGAATAGCTCAAAGAGCCTATCAACACTCTTCACTTGAAAAGATTCTACAGCTGAGACATTTTCTTATGTGCTCATGTACATACTTATTGATCCTAAAAAAATCCTAAAAATGGTATATTGTCAAAAATCCTAAAAATTGCAAAATATCCTAAAAATTTGATCATCTTAGTGAAAACCTGGTAAACAGGTGCTTTGATGTATCTATTATCCTGGTGAAAACCTGGTAAACAGGTGCCTTGATAATAATAATAAAAATGAAAAATACAAAAAATACAAAAAAAAATTAAGAAAAAAAAGAGAAAAGTACAGAAAAAAAATTTTAAAAGAAAAAATGTACCATTGATGAAAACCTAGCAAACAGGTGTCATGTTAGTGAAAATAGAATCTCTACCAAGTATGTTCCCTGCTTTAGTTCATTTCCTACTTTAGTTTTCTAGCTCATCCATTCGCTTTCAGCTATCTTTGAGATTTTCCTCGACTCTTCATGGATTGGAACTGGTCACACTTGGGGGCACCTTCCCGATCTTGGGGGCATTGTCCTATCGTGTTCGAAAGTTTTTTTCATGCATTAGTCACTAGTGGTTCTCACTACGTCTGCCTGCTGATGCCTAGCTACTTTTGAGATTTCTCTCCTTGAGGATCTCTAGTGTATCGGTCGCCAATTGTTCCCACTATGCCTGCCTACTGATACCTAGAACTCATTCAAACCCTTCTCTTTCGAGATTTCCTCCTTACATCAGTCACCAGTGATTCTCACTACGTCTACCTGCTGATGTTTCGTTTGTGCTTGGTTCTCTCTTTCAAGAATCCTCCTTGTATCAGTCACCAATGGTTCTCACTATGTCTACCTGCTGATACTTGGTTAGCACTTTGATATCTCCTTGAGACTTCATTTCTCATGATGGTCACCAGTGGTTCTCACTGCGTTTGCCTGTTGTCATTGTCCTATTAAGACTTCAAACATTAGATACTTCTGATTCAACATCAATCCTCTTGAACACAAACTTAAACTAAAACTGAAAACTAAATTTGTAAGCTATCTGAAGCATGCTGAGCTTTTATTTTGTGTGTTTGTCTTTCTCTTTATCATTCCCCCTCAAGAAACTCTAAGACATCTTCTTGACCAAGAGAAGCAAAGACTGGGGGCATGGTCTTTCCTTTGCTTTCTATTTGCTGGTTTAGTTCCAATGATCCAAAGAATTCATATAAGAGGGCTTTCTATATGTAAGAGCCTTCATCATGTATTGGATGGCCATGTGTACCTTGACTCCTTTTATATGGATGCTTTGGTGAGGTTGGTTCTTCTCCTTATCTATTTTGAGTGACTTCTTTCTGCTACAAGTAAAATTGCAAATGCTCGTCCTGTGAAGTGAACGTAAGGGTCACTGCTAGTGTTCTTTGGAAAAAGAAGGAACTCTCGTGTGTCTAGCATTTTTGTATGAAAGCAACATTCAGGTCATTCTAGCAGCTATGCTTTGATGCTTATGTTAACTTTCTAAATCAAAAGGAATAGGTGTTCAGGTCATTCTAGCTTCTTGTGCCTTAATGCTTACACCTCATTCTGACAAATCTAAGACTAATGTCATATTCATATTTTCATGATTGCAATGTCAGTGAGGATTGTATGGCATCTGGTGATTGTCCCGTACCTAAAAACTCTATGATGATAATACAATGAGTCCAACAACCAAGTCCTAGGGATTGCATGTTCATTCTAGGCTTGCATCTAGCTTAAGCTTGCATTTTTCATTCTAGGCTTGCATTGAGACAATGTTTTGGTGCTCTTTTGATTGTCTCCTTCTAGATCTATTCATCGAAGGTTCTCATCTTACGTCCCAACTTCATCATAACTACAAAGTGCCCCGTTTTGTGCAAAAACTTCACCCTTGGCTAAATTGACCGTTCTGAATCCATTTTTGGGATCGAAATCAAAATTTGACATCTCTAGATGGCTCAAAATCATGTTTTAAAATTCTAGGATTCTTTGGGATCAGATGCTTGTGCAATCAGCCTTCTGGCATCATTTTCTGGCTAAATTCTCATCTCATCATTTTCTTGAGATCTTCAATGTTTTCATCTAAAGTCAGCTCTAATCAAATTTAGTCAACCATGGTCAAATATGGTCAAACTGGGTCAACGGGACCTCTAATCACTTTGAATTACTTCTACAGCTTCTTAAAACTAGTCTGATTGCTTCTCTTTTGCAATCCTCTTATTGTCAATCATCCTTCTGCTATGTCATCTTTCGATTTCACTCCCGAGGGGGCAGGATGATTACATCATTTGAATCTTGTTGAACCAGTCTCATTTTAATCTGATCTAAATCAAAGTCCTCACCGATTGGGGCATCTCATCTCTAGGGGCATCCTTGTGCCTCGCATCTTGTCATATTGTCATCAATCTTTTAGGTATCTGAGCAATCTAACTTGGATCCTCAGGAATCAAGCTTCATTCTGGAGATGGTTCTCAAAATCTTATTAGGTATTGGGGAAATATAACCCTAATTCTTGAAATTCAAGCTTCATTCTAGAGATGGCTCTCAAAATCTCTTTTGGACCATTATCTAGGCAATCTAACCCGGGTCTTAGAGGGCTAACCTTCGTATTGGGGCAATCTAACCCTGATTCTGAAGATTAGTCCTAAATCTGCATTTGTCATCATTTGAACAATGGGCATTGGGGCAATCTAACCCCGATTCCAGTCTCCTCCCAAGTTGTCATTAGACCGTTGTCTTCGCAATCTAACTTAGACTTTGAAGAATCATGCCTTGTTCTGGAGGTGGTTCTGCAAATTGATCTATTTTGGTGTCTTGGCATCCTAACCTTGACTTCTGAGGGTTAAGCTCTGTTCCGGGGCTAATCCTGAAACCTCATCTGTCACATCAGACTATTCTTTGAATCAACGTGTTGCTTGCACATCAATTCAAAGAGGGGCAAATGTAATACCCCAAAATTGGCACCTTATAATTTCAATCAATTTTGGTGCATTTCTTCAATTCTACATCATTAAACTCCTATTTTACTAGGCAATTTCCTCTCTCCTACCTGACTTTATTTGACTTGATGTCAATTGCAAAAACCCTAAATTGCATTAATCTTACACTATAATTAATTCCTAAGTATTTGACTTTATTAGCTAAATAATCCCTATGATAAATTGATTTAATTCTAAAGTCCTAAGTGCTTTAAATTAAATTAAACCCACCCCCTTTAGCTAATACACATAAAAGGAATTAATACTACTTGGTTATTTGAATGGATTATCTTATTTGGATTTAATAATCCAAAATATTTGAAGGGTCACCCATATCTAGCAATAATTCATTCTTTAATTAAGTAATTCCTCAATATTTGTCTCAATTGGGAATGAAGAGTCAACCATTTCATTTCAAGAAACTCTTCATTCCTTCTCCAGGCTTGTCTATATTATGAACCTTCTCCTTCATTCAAAAAGGAGGCAATTTTAGAGCACATAAACTATAGCAAATTTTAGTCTCAATTATTGATATTTTCAAAGCTTTTATCGCACATTTAGATTAATTTCATTTTAGTATAATATTTCATTCTCATATTAATTAGTTTGTTTACTATGCTTATAGCTTAATTTTCAGATTTCTTTCAAGCTTTTTTAGATCAAATCTGCACTCTCATATTTCTTTCATGTTCTTAGCTTAAAATCTACATTTTCATTCTTAGATTAATAGCATCTCCATCTTAGATTAATTGCAATTTGATTATCTTCATAGCTTTCAAAATCCTCCATCTTATTTTGGTCTTTTGGTTGTTGGCTCTCATTCTGAGAGTAATTCAAACACCCTAGCTAATTAGGAGGCAACAAGTTGAATCGATAGATATTGTGAATTGAGTAATTCATACCCACTTTCATAATTTCGATGATCAAGCAATGACTATGTTGTGTATATGGCTAGATTAAAGGTCCACATTCAGCTATAGACAGGTGGGAAACTTTCACATTGTGATAAGAAGCTTACCGATGTTGTGAAGGATCAAATTCAACTATTTTGGCAATCTAACTCAAGAGTGTCACCAAATGTGAAGGATGCCTTGAAGTTGAGAATGTGAATTCAAGGCCGCACTCCGCATCCCAAACATTATTTGGAGGTGAGTCAAATAATGTTGTTCAAAAAATTTTGTGAGACACATCCAACATTGCAAATATCACAAAGATCTTTTGAAGCCCTGAAGCCTTTTTATTGTGTGCCTCTTAAGATTTGAAATACTTGTTGTTGCAAATATCATGTGGAGTTTTCAATGCACCATGAATTGTTACGATCCATTCATTCTACTTTTCATACTAGTGAAATGTTGGAGGAGTGTGGTGCAAGTGCTCTTCCAAAATCATCAAGAGGCTTGCTAGATCATTTTTTATGTCCTAGAGATGATGGATGTTTCTTTTATAGAAAAGATTGCTTAAATGACAAGTGCTCTGAGTGTAGTGGGCTAGTGAAGTTTGTTGAATGTTTTCATGAGGGATGTGAACATGATTTTGGAAAGACAATTGTCCACAAAAAGGTATATGAAACTGTTAAATATACATTAAAAAGTGGAGGTGAAGGCTCTAGATGTGAGTTGGTTACAAAAGAATGTAATGTAGCTGATTTTATTTCAGATTTTAGAAAGAATATTTTTTACAAGTATGCAAAGCATAGTCATGGGTCTCAGTGGTTGGATCAATAATTCAGGATGTGTAAGGACACTTTCCTGATTAGCACTATTATATCGGTTGTTGACTTTGCATATAACTATACATTACAGCCCCAAAATGAGTTGCAAGCTCAATATTACAATTCTATTCATGTGCTATTTTTGTGCACATAACATATAGACACTCCCTTGATAGTACAGAAGATGACCAGAAGATAATTAGAGAGTACCATTTTTATATGAGCAATGATAGATCACACTCATCCAAGTTTTTCCAACATTTCTTTGAGAGTCATTTTGAGTGGGTGCGGGAAAATAATATTGTTATGGATAGACATCTCATTTGGTCAGATAACTACATGGGTCAATTAAAAAATGCTGGCATATTTTATTGGTGCAGGTGTATATGTAAAGAGAGATCTAGTTAAGGAGAAACTGAAGATTTTAGTTGCAAAATTTTTTGATGCTCGTTCTATTGTTGATTGGTGTACTTTAACATTGTCATAGGGGGGACTCTTGATTCAATGGTTGAAGATTCTTTTGGTTGGTTGAGTTAGGCACAATAGGAGATAGGTTGGATTGTCAAACTGTGAAAGATTCTTCAAAAATGAATTCATTTCAAAGCTCAAATGCTAGTACATGGACCATTTGGACACAAGAGTTGGCTTGTTATTGTCAGAGTTGGCTTCAGTGTGATTGGGATCAGTGTGAGTCAAGTGAGTGGGTTGATACATGGGTTCCATGTTATCTTACTCCTTTATCTCTCATAGTCTCTGTAATAAATGATGACATGGATTGTTCACTTGACTATGACCATCTTTTAGATCTTCTACATCCAGGACATGTTTTTGCATTGGTTTCACCACAAGGGAATGATGAGAGATCGGATTACTAGTTAGCACATTGTGTAGGAGGAAAGCAAAAAATTGCACAACCGATGACAGATGATGATATGTTCACATATCCAACATGATCACATGTTGTTGTGAGAACATGGTTACGCACATATATGATTAGAAATAATGGCATTCCTGCATTTGAAGAGTATGAGAAGCATAAGACCATTCTCATGTATTCACACCTTGTTATAGTAGCCAATGTTAAGTTGTTGAAACATCAATGAAAACCAAAGACAAAGGAACTTTGGACTATTAGTATTGTTGATCATGAAGAAATATTGAATACCCTCAAGTAGAGAGATGACCCTTCAGGCACACTTCAGTAGGTAAGTTCAACTCAATTTGTAATGTTTTCCATGTTTATTACGATTACGTTCAATAAATTAATTGTAGTTTTTTGCTTTATTTGTTTGAGCCAATAAAATTGGTTTTGCATGTGGATTGTAAATGTAGTTGGATACATATATGATAGATATAGAAGATCGAGGTGTGCATTTGATTAGCCCATCTTTTATGATGGTAAACTTCACTATGCATTGTCTAGTCATGTTCTTTGGTTCATTTAGTTACTTATACATGTTCATGCTCTTTTTATCAACCCATATAAACTTCTTATATTCTCTATTAACTTTTCTTCTGCCTTCCGAATGTAGGGATTGGAGAAAAAAGGACACTTATTTTTTATATATAGTTGTGTAATTTGCATATTTAGATGCCAAATTTTGGATATAAAAACAACAATCGAATGTAATGTGCATAGTTAGATGCCAAATTTTGTATATAAAAACAACAATCGAATGTAATGTGCATAGTTAGATGCCAAATTTTGTATATAAAAATAGCAATCAAATGTAATGTGCATATTTAGATGTCAAATTTTGTATATAAAAAATTGGATGCAAAATTAGATGCAAAATTTGAAATATAAAAGAGCCCATGGGGTTGATTTGCAAATATTAAGAGCCCACATTTGTATCATCTTAATGCCATGTAAAGTGAAAAAAATGTGTTTCCTTACTATGAATGTTGTATCCTTATATAATTTGTATCATCTTAATTTTGTATCCTTACATTTGTATTGTCCTAATTCCATGTATATTTGTATCGCCAAATGATGTAATAGTTGGAATCATTGAGTTAAAATTGGTGAAATGTGTCCAAAGTAAAATGATGATTCCCTAGGGTGAAGGGATGGTGTTCAAGGATTTTACCCTAGCACCAGATGGACTATGCCATTAGCTCTGGTTGGGCAGGTGAACACTAGGGACAACCTTTTTTCGACCACCAAGTCACAAGAACGTTTTGGACCATGCCGGACCAAAGTGTCCCCAAGGTGCACTAGGCATGATTGGGCAAAAAAAATTTGAGGCTCATATCTCGGACTTTGTGAGAGGTATTAGTGATCTATGAGATGCTATAGGACCACATTTCTGAGGCCTACAATAACCTCTCTATGTTCTGGGAGATTCAAATTTGTTTGAATTTGGCATGCTAGTCTCGCTTGATGCCAAAACTTGCTATGAGGATCAATTGAAAGTTGCACCATTGGGTTTCTTCCAAACCATTCATCCCAACACTGAATGGACTGTGCCATTAGCTCTATTTGGGTGATTAAATGCTAGGGACAACCCTATTTTGACCACTGATTCACTAGAACATTTCGGACCATGCCGGACCAAAGTGTCCCCAAGGTGCACTAAGCATGATTGGGTAATGAAATTTTGAGGCTTCTATCTCAGACCTCATGAGAGGTATCAGTGATCCATGAGATGCTACAAGACCATGTTTTTTAGGCTTACAATAACCTCTCTCCATTTTGGGAGATTTGAATTTGTTTGAATTTGGCATGCTAGTCTCGCTTGATGCCAAAACTTGTTGTTTAGGTCATTCAAAAGTTGCACCACCAATTTTCTTCCAAACTGTTCATCCCAACACCAAATAGACTATTCCATTAGCTCTGGTTGGGTTGGTAAACGCTAGGGACAACCCCATTTTGACCACTGAGTCACTAGAACATTCTAGACTATGCCGGGCCAAAGTGTCCCCAAGGTGCATTAAGCATGATTGGGCAATGAAATTTTGAGGCTTGTATCTTAGACCCCATGAGAGGTATCAATTCTATGTGAGATTCTACAAGACCAAATTTCTTAGGCCTACAATATCCTCTCTCTGTTTTGGGAGATTTGAATTTGTTTGAATTTGGCATGCCAGTCTCGCTTGATGCCAAAACTTGTTGTGAGGGTCAGTTGAAAGTTGCACCATTGGGTTTCTTCCAAACCATTCATCCTGACACTAAATGGACTATGCCATTAGCTCTGATTGGGTGGGTAAACACTAGGGATAACACCGTTTCAACCACTGAGTCACTAAAACATTCCGGACCATGCCAGACCAAAGTGTCCCCAAGGTTCACTAAGCACAATTGGGCAGAAAACTTTCAAGGCTTGTATCTCAGACCCCGTGAGAGGTATCAGTGATATTTGAGATGCTATAGGAATACTTTTCTAAGGTCTACAATAACCTCTCTCTATTCTGGGAGATTTGAATTTTTTTGAATTTGGCATGCCAGTCTCGCTTGATGCCAAAACTTGCTGTGAGGGTCAATTGAAAGTTGCACCACTGGGTTTCTTCCACACCATTTGTCCCAACACTGAATGGACTATTCCATTAGCTCTATTTGGGTGGGTAAATTCTAGGGAAAACCTTTTTTTGACCACTGAGTCACTAGAACATTTCGGACCATGTCAGACCAAAGTGTCTACAAGGTGCACTAAGCACGATTAGGCAGAGAACTTTTGAGGATCATATCTTAGACCCTGTGAGAGATATTGGTGATTTGTGAAATCATATAGAACCATGTTTCTAATGCCTACAATAACCTCTCTCCATTCTGGGAGATTCAAATTTTTTTGAATTTGGCACACCAGTCTCGCTTGATGCCAAAACTTGTTGTGAGGGTCAGTTGAAAGTTGCACCACTGGGTTTCTTCCAAACCATTCATCCTAGCACTGAATGGACTATGCTATTAGCTCTAGTTGAGCTGGTAAATGCTAGGGACAACCTCATTTCAACCACTGAGTCACTAGAACATTCCGAACCATGCCGAACCAAAGTGTCCCCAAGGTGCACTAAGCACGATTGGGCAGAGAACTTTTGAGGCTTGTATCTCAAACCCTGTGAGAGGTATCAAAAATCTGTGAGATGCTATAGGACCAAATTTCTAAGGCCTACAATAACCTCTCTCCATTTTGGGAGATTCAAATTTGTTTGAATTTGGCACTCCAGTCTCACTTGATGTCAAAACTTGTTGTGAGGATCAGTTGAAAGTTGCACCACTAGTTTTCTTCCAAACCATTCATCCCAACATTGTATGGACTATTCCATTAGCTCTAGTTGGGCGAGTAAATGCTAGGGACAACCCCATTTTGACCACTGAGTCACTAGAACATTCTGGACCATGCTAGACCAAAGTGTCTCCGAGGTGCACTAAGCATGATTAGGCAGCGAACTTTTGAGGCTCATATCTTAGACCCCATGAGAGGCATCGACAATCTATGAGATGCTATAGGACCATGTTTCTAATGCCTACAATAACCTCTCTCCATTCTAGGAGATTTGAATTTTTTTGAATTTGGCACGCTAGTCTCCCTTGATGCCAAAACTTGCAGTGAGGGTTAGTTGAAAGTTGCATCACTGGATTTCTTCCAAACTGTTCATCCTAGCACCGAATGGATTGTGCCATTAGCTCCAGTTGGGCGAGTAAATGCTATGGAATAGTAATGGTTGAAGTTTGTAATCGATTCAATCAATGAAAATAAAGTTATCTGCATTTATATAGTTCTTTGTCTCATAGAACAGTCCAGGCAACAGTGAATTGATTAGAATAAATCTAATGTGATCTTGGCTTGGTTGTGATATAGGAATGGTGTCTTGTGTTTTTTTACAAGTTTATGTAACTACTTCATTTTTTGGAATATCATTAAGATATTAGAATTGACTAATGTCGAGGACATGATTGGCATTGTAGGCACAGTCAACATCTAAGCTTGTAGCCAACCTTATGTAGTGACCCTCACACCCCTGTGGTGACTGTAACTTGGTGGGAGAGGTTTGAACATGTATATTTCCTTGTATATTAGTTTTTGAATGTAGGAAAAGTGGAAGAAGGGGAGAAGAGGCAGAGATAGGCCTGGTAAACATACAATGAAAGGGTGCATTTGAAAGCATGAGTATTGGTTGTGGAATACCTGATGAAGGGAGAGGGCATATGATGATTGAAGATTTCTATAGGGATGTATTGGAAGGGTTTAGGACCTTTATAGGGCTTGTAGAGAGTTGCAGATAAGGGTAGTTTCCCTAAAACCCTAAGCTATTGACCCTAGAAATAAGGGTTTATTGATTTGGGAGCTTGATGAATGGTGGGACTTTAAGAGGTTGAAAATCTTATGTTTTGGAAGGTCTACTAAGATTGTTTCAAGTCTTTGAGTCCTAGAGATAAGCGGGGATAGGAGTTGCTTCTTTGAGCAAGGGCTAATTAGGCCTAGATGGAGAGATAGAGGGTGGAGAAAGTCTTCATTGGTCAAATGATGAAGGGCTAAGATTGAGAGGAATTTAGTAACTCTGAAAAGGGCATTAGAAAATGTAAATACCTTGTCAAGTTGTTTGGAGATTTTGAGAGTAATTTGTTGATTTCAGTGTTTGTAGGGCTACTAGACATGCCTAGAAAGACTACATAAGAGAAATGGTTGAAGTTGAGGTGATTAGAGTGAATGGAAAGTTGGAACATGGTAAATAGATCATGATAAGATGATCTATGGTGTTGGGATCAAGGTGAGAGGTCTAGTTGGAGTTTTGGTATGCTGGAGGCACTAGGTGCACTAGGTAGCACTCTATTTGACCTTTGAGTTGATACTAACTCCTTGAGTAGATTCCAAGATGCTTGTATAATCCTCAAGTTGAGTTGAGTTCCATGAGGGGATAGTAGAGGGCTCTACATTAGATTTTCTTGGTTGAGAGCATCAGATACACATGAATACAATGTAGCACATAAAATTTGAATTCACTTAAATGATGAATTACACATGTGAACACACGTAGCACATAAAGTGTAAAAATAAATTTTATTAAGTCATGAAGCATACATGTAGCACATATTTATAAAGCATACCACATGAATTCACTTAAGTCATGCATGTAGCCCATACACATGAATTTAGGTTATGAAGAATGTACTTGAATATACTTAAGGCATAAATCGTACACATGAGTACATACACACAAGCATATTTACATACTAACAATGAATAAATGAACACACAATTAACAAATTGGATCGAATATCAAGTTTCATATAATCAAAATGAACAATAATTATGTACATATTTACATGTCAACATATCTAGATACAATGTGGCATACACCATCTCAAAATATGTTATATGACATCTCCAAATAAGAAGTTCAACTACAAAAGTTTCTAGGACATCCTATTCTACTGGTGGATCATCAAAATGCAGCCTCTTTGAAGTACTATTTGGCTCTAATGGATCCTCCATTCAAACACAAAAGTGAAACCCCAAGTTAGATTAAAATTTAGAATCATAGTCAACAATAATAAATAAAATTTAAACTAAAATTGAACTCTCATATACCTCACCTCTCTGTCTCCTCTCGTAGACAGGAGACCTAATATATGTCCTTGGTAGCACAGGAACAATGCCACCAATGTTGACTCCGACCTGTATATGTTTGTGAACATGAGATTGATCTATGAGTTATACAATTCAATTTAAATTATTTGGTCACAAATATATATTTACAAAATAACTAAATTAACATTAAAACTTACCTGCGTTGAACTTTCTTCAGGAAATATTGGCTGCATCATCAGTGATACAAACCCTTGGCATTCTACCTCCCTCAAACTAGGAGTGACCTACAAAACTCAAACAAATACTTCATACTATCATAACTTGATCATATTATATATACTTGATAGTAAAACACACATAAATAACTTTAGAAATATACGTACCATGGGGCTGTCACTGCGAATGGATATGCCTATGAATCTATCATGATGATAGGGTCTCACGACATCATCAAATGCCACTCTCTGTCAAATAAACCATGTAAATTAAAAATGAGTACGCACAACTGACAAGTATACATGTATGCATAAACAAACTAAATTACTTAATTACCTTTCCCTTGTCAATGCCTGACACCTGCACCCCCTCACATTGCCACCTAGTGGCAACTAGTGACACCTACATCAGTATGCTATAAGATGATCGTAAAAATTAGAAAACAATCTACATATACTATTATAATAATTTAAGGAAATGAAAGAGTACATTAAAACATATGTATTGTGGAACTGTCAAGGCCAAATGATATTGCCGAAAGTGTGGACCCCTCCACCTGTGCCATCTCCTCCTTTGTCATCAACTAAATATAAATGTAACACATAAAACAAATAAGTGGGAAATTATTATAAGAAAATTATACTAAAAATATGAACGATAAAATTTAAATACAATGTAAAAAGTGAACTGTTTACCCTTATCGTAACAGTAGGATTCCATGGCTTTGTATGCCCTTGATGCACATCTTCATGAGGTGCTTCAGTGCCTGTAGTGTGCTATGTAGAATCATCCACCTCGAAGACATAATTATATGCATCACTATCATTTAGGGGACCTAAGCACAGATTCTTGCACATAATGCAAGTGTGGGGCACACAAACATGTGAGCTCATGGAGGATGTGGAAGGGCTAGAAGGATCAGCATGAGGAGGAAACAATGACATGATTTGCATAACCAGTAGATCACTCAAGGTGTGAATGGATCGAATAGTCTATGATCCGGCCTCGGTAATAATGTCAAGATGATGCACTGTGGGAGGTGGTGAAATCTTGGGAGGGGGGACATATGTGCAGGATTTCACCCGTTGTGTCCATGGCTTGTCCTGGGGAATGCCTAAACCTACACCCTGGTTTGGCCTCATACTACAATAATTGATCTTGGGACTGAGCACAAATTCAGCATACATTTTTTTAATAAAATAAAATGAGAGTTCCAAATTGCTGTGAGGTGGTCTATCAAAAACCATCCACCAACGGTCCCAAAAGTTGTCATGTATTGCACTATTTGTGAACCATTTAATTGACAAATTGGTTTTTTTAGTGTCCACTTTTAGAGCGGTTTTAGCATCTACAAAAAGATTACATATGTCATAATTTGTTATGTTTAGGTTCATGAGTTGATCATAGTCAAGCCCATCGTCAAACTGGGTGTGCATGGAATCGCGCTAAAGAAGTGCAACACTATGTTGCTCTATAAGTTTCTCCATGTTTTCAATAATTGAGTTCAATGTTGTAAACATGGGGTGCAATGTGGGGATATTGGCATAGGTGGTTTGAAATCCTCTAAGTTCATTTAGATTATCTCTTATTAGATCCTCTAAACGGTAAGGGTTTGTGACTGGTACATCTTCTGGAAGTGGGGGATTGTTGGGAGGTGGTTCTAGATTATTTTTGGGATCATTAGGAGATTTTTATGATTCCATGTCTGATTACAATTAAAAAACAAATAGATAATTACAATGAATTTTTAAAAAAATATAAAAACTAATTTAAACAGGCTAATTTTTATATAAAAACTATAAATTTATATTAAAAAACAATTAAAAATAAATAAAATTTGAAGATTGGAATTACCTTAGATTAAAGAAAAATCAGATGGGGGATTCCAAACCAGATATCTGAAAGCCCTAGCCGCGTTCATATTTTCACAGTGAAAATGTTGAACGCAGATGGGGTATACAAATTTATAATTACTAGCAAATATCAGATATCCAATAATATCAAATATCTGATTAAGCCTTTTCTTTGGCTTTTGGCTTGGCCAGGTGTACTGACATCTGGGCCTACTAAAAATTCAACAAATGCATTTGTGCACTTTTGGATGAGTGAAAATAGGTTTTTTTCACATCGCCACTTTTTGGCATACCATGATCCTGCACATACCCTTGTATATAAGCTCTTCTATATTCACATCATAATGAATTCATATTCAATCCATAATCCATTCTCAACTCAAATATTTTAGCCTACATATATCCACTTGATCACTGAAAGCCTCAACTAGGTCAGCTACAACAAAGATAAACATCATTTACACAAGGGTGACCATGATCAATAGGTACCAAGCAACCCGTCATGAATACTAGCATAATCTACCCCAAAAGATAAAGGGCACCCAAATCCATCATAACATGCTTCCCAAAATTGAGTTTAATAAAGTGTAAGTAACACAACATCCTCCACTTATGGTGTAATGCCCCGCCAGGGAACCCAAGAGAAATTAACATAAAACATGCTACTAAGTTGATATAATAATATTTTTTCTTAAGAATTTACATATAATGATGAATAACAAAGCGGAAGAAATATAACATAAAGACAATACATACTCATAAGTATAACTCATTAATAGATTACAAGTCTCAAAGGTTCCTTGATGTAGAATTATGTAAATATAAATTAATCTATTAAGTACAATAACCATTCAAATAAAGTACATCATCTCATAAAAGAATACCTAAATACAACTAAACTATAAGGTATACATGATAACCCACATCCACTACCCAAGTTGCAGAGTATGTAAATATAATCTAAGTACAAGGTACAATATAATAAATGAAAGATAAGAGTGAGTCTCCAATGGTAAACAAGAAAATACAACCACTACAAGGATCATCCAACATTGGTATAAGGATGTCATAATCTCAAATGGTAAAAGAATTACTACCATATGACCACGTAGAACCAAAGGTCCACTCCCACCATGCTGAAGAGATAACAATAGATCCCACTCAGATAACAAACACCAAAAAACCAACACAATACAAAACCTAGGTAAGGGATCCAGAAATCTCTCTATCTCAAAAAGATACAACACCAAGTGTAAAGATAAAACATACTCAACTAGAGGCAACCAACACACGTAGGAAATCTAAGATGTATAAAGGGAAGTGTCATCACATGAGCCAACTCTAAGGTTATCCTAGTAGTCTCTCTATACCCCAACACCCTAGTGACTCTATGTTGTATTAGTAATCCTCTCATATAGATGATTTACCAATTATTCTATATCCATTCCATGCAGACAGCAAGCATCTTCCCACTCCCATCCTATTCAAGACCTCAATCAAGTACTTAGGCATGGGAAAGACATATATTATCTTATTAATTCATTTTAGACTCTCAAAGTATTTAATCTATCACTTTATTAAGTAACCTGTAAAGAATACCTAGGTAGCCAATTTTAAGCTCTGGAGCCTCCTAAACAAGTCACTTCTCATCTATACACTCACATAACCTACCCTAATGATCCAACCAAACTAACAAAGAGAAGAATGAACCAATGCCACAAAATCTTCTCATAAATGATAAACTAGCCTAGTTGAGATGGGTGGAAAAACTTTGCGTATTGAGCCGAAAAAAATCAAAGAGGAGTTCACCTCCGACCCCCTGGTTATTCACTACTACAAAGATAGTGGCATTTAGGGCTTCATGGAAAGAATGAAGGGCGACCATGATGAATAAAATTCTAAATAATTTGTGACCTCTTGGAACAACAGAAAGGTGTCGGTAGGGGGCATACACTTCCAAATTAATGAGGAGGTCATTGGTAAAGCAACAGGGCTATCAATGGAGGGAAGGAAGTACAAGAAAACCAGTCAAATGCTAGACATTACGAGTCTCAATCAGTTCTTCAGGCTGGGTGAGAAGTCTGTGAAAAATTCCATGGGATTCAACCGCGAGCTGCTACCTGACTTCTGGACTAAGGTGTGTCACATTATCATGAAATAATTCACTCTTGAGGGAAAATTTACTATGTTTTATTATTATTATCTGTCGTTCCTTAACGACATTAGGAATAGGGACCTTATTTCCATCTCATTCTACCTCCTCCACTCGCTGGAAAGTAACATCCTGGACATAAAAGAGAACAAGAATCCTAAGAAGTTGATTCTCATCCTTCGCCAGGGCCTCTTAATCTATTTTTATGATTTCCATAAAGCTATTTTCCCCCCACCCCCAACCCCCCCCCTATTATTAAGGAGGTCACCTAGGACGTTTCTCCTATGGGAGCCAATAACCCCTCTCAGTCCCCCTCCCTATCCATCCAGGAGACTGACCTGGTCCCGCATGCTGGTAAAGGCCTCAAGAGATGTGTAAGAAACCCCTTCAAAAGGGTGGAGGATTTAGAGGAATCCCATGTCTCTGAGTCCATGGAAGCTAAGGAAAAGACGATGGTTGATAGCACCCTTGAAGTTGAGAGGAAGCCCAAAAAACTAAAAAAGTCAAACAGTCAGGTGGAGTTGGAAGTTGATTTGGGTGGTACTATCCAGCGGTCCAACATAATTTCCAAGGAGAAATGAAAAAGAAGACTCAAAGAAATGACCTCTGAGGAAAAGACTCACTCAGAGGATATGGAGACCTCTGCCTCCTCTAGTTCAATTAAGGGCTCCTCGGTTGAGTACTTGAGCTCACCTAGGTTTGGTTGCACTCCTCCTTTGAAACCCCAGCTGGCGGTGAATGAAATCCCTAGCAGTAGCACCCCATTACCACCTTCTCCCCACACTTAGCAGGTCAAATCCCCTCGCAATGAGCACAATACCATGGCGATGTCTGAGAATGATAGGTTCAAAGGCTCCCTCAAATAGAAGTTCAACGAGCTAGATAATGAGATTCTTGGCCTCAAGTAGGATATGAGGAAAATCAAAGCCCGCATCACTGATTTGAATAAATTTTCCCTTAAAGTGATGCACGCGTCAGCTGTGATGCTGTGTAATATGCAGGAGAAGATCGCTGGCAGTAAATTAGAGGCTGATGAGGATAATAGAGACCTCTTCCTATTTCTATAGGAAGAGTGGGCTCCTACCTTGATGTCAAAGCGTCTGGGTGGGAGATCTTAATTGGTGCTACTACCATGGTGATTTTGTTCTGGTTTTGGGTTGTTGGCCTCAGATTTCTTATTATGCTTTTCTATTTTATGGTTAAGTTTTTAAGACTTTGGATTAGCCCCGCGTGGCATATTACTGTTAATATGTTCTATACTTTCTGGTTAAGCTACTCTAGTTCGTTCTTTTTTCTTAGGACCTTTAAGTTTTTTTTTGATAGAGGCAAACTGGACACTATTTGCTATTGATGATTATCTGTTGTTAGACTAGTGCTATTAATGTGCTTTTAATGTGCTCCTAGTCTTTCTGTTCTATGGGCCAGCACCCTCTTGCTGCTTTTTTCTATAAAAAACACATCCTATACAAGGATCAAATAGTTCATCTCAATATAGACATTACCAAAGATCATCTATCCAATAATGAATATCTTAATAAAAACAATAAGGATCTTCAGTCTTATATCACAAGACCAACGATAATCACAACATCAATGACATCCATCTCCAAACATGAAGTACCATAACCATAAATATAATCATTTAGAACATAGAACAATCATAGTATAAAACATAAGGTGACCAAGTAAATCAAACTTAATCATAATAACGGTCGTCATCTTTTTGTTCAGATGAAATAAAGATTGAGACACAATACAACATATAAGATCACTCACAAATATCATAGAATCATACATGATCCAATCAAGACTTCAAAATGGTTATTAAAATTTCATATAAAATAAAAAATCAACAAAAAAAATTTCAAAGCCTTTGGTATACAATTTCTAAAAGTAAACGTAATTTCCCCAAATAAACAACATCAAACAAGACAATAGAATATACCCAATCGTCAAATCATAACACAAGTCTCAATTGTTTAAGAATAGTCAATTGTGTTTACTAAAGTCTAGTTTGACTTATTAAGAAAACGTTCATTTAAAATCTCATGTATATATACTTTTTAAATAAT
Organism: Chamaecyparis obtusa; assembly: GCA_027943335.1. Classification (NCBI taxonomy): domain Eukaryota; kingdom Viridiplantae; phylum Streptophyta; class Pinopsida; order Cupressales; family Cupressaceae; genus Chamaecyparis; species Chamaecyparis obtusa. The sequence goes on from BSBK01007568.1 coordinate 147,185, forward strand.
TATTGAAATAAAATCTTCATACATATCAAAACACCATGTGTTTAATAATAAAATATTATTATTTTTCAAATATAAATATAAATGAAAACATTAATATTAAAACCTGCATATAAAAAAATCAATTAATATTTATTTATTAATTAGTTTTGTTTTCTTGAAATAAATAATAATAATAATATATATTTTTAAATCCAAAAATTAATAAATAATTTATTTATTTTTAATATACATAAATCTGGATATATATATATATATATATATATATATATATATATATATATATATATATATATATATATATATATTAGTTTTCTAATTTCATGATTTAATATATTTTTATCCATATATATATTGTTTACTAGTTTCTTTTAATTCTATAAAAAGATTACACTCATATGCAAATATTATATATATCTAGTTTAATTTGATTTACTTCCTAAGGTTTCAACAAATGCAAACAAACCCTAATTGATTTAATACAAGACTTTTCCTCAATATTTTTCTAACAAAAATACCAAGTATTCACAATTCTACAATCACAAGCTTTCTTCAACAAAAAAACTTTCAAAACAAAATTTCATGCAAAAGAAGAATTACAAAACTACCATCAACAAAATTTTCCATACACAAAGTAAACAATCTTTTAAAATAAAATCGGATCTATGAGGGTTTCAAACCCTACCTTAATCCACCAATTGATAGAAGTCATGAAGAACAATCCAAAAACTCTAAAAATTTCAAGCTTCCATAATTTCCTTCAATTCAAACTTTGAACCAAAATGTGTAAACCTGTGTGTGTAAAGAATAATGACCAAAATACTCCTAATAAAGGAAAACTAAACAACCTAGGGTTTTCCAAAACTCATGCAGAATATAAAAAAAAAGAACTTAACCTTAAATTAAATTAAAATCATTTATTTAATAAATATTTTTTATTTTTATCAATTCACTCAACTTGAATTTTAAAAGGTAAAGTTCTAATTTCTTAATAAAGTGTTTTCTAATATGCAACTCAACATTAAAATCACTTAACTCTTTTTTAACTTCTTTTTCATTTAAATATTAACTTTTATATTTTAATTAAATTAAAATTCTTAGCATATTTGAAACATGCAATTTAATAATAACTATTATTTTATATTTTAATTATGCATTTAAATTTCAATTTAGACTTAGTACATAATTAAATCTCCACTTTCCATAAATAAACTTTCTAATTAATTCTTTTTAATAAACATAGGTATTTAATTAATTCTCATTAATTAAATAACTTTATATTTTAACATTCCAATATTTTTTTTAAAAAGTAATCAATCACATAATTAAATTTAATTAAATCTTTTATCTATTTTAACACAAAAATCACATCAAACCTACAGGCATACAAAACTTAAAGAAACTAACTACATCAAAAATACTAAATCAAACATAAAAGAAAGGTTCACAAATGACATCACCTTGATGAATTCGAAGGTTAATAACTAAGATACTTGTTCACTATTTTTGGACAATAAATGACTTAGGTTAGGATTCAAACTTGTCTCTTATCCCCCCTCTCTTACAATTGAGATATTCTGATAGGGCATAATCATCCTGATAATTTAGGGAAGTCGATGTCTGGTACCTAAATCTCTAATAAAAGGTGAGCATGTACATATATGTATAAATATATAACAGACAATGGAAGGGATCGACTGATCATGTGGATCTCCTAAGTAACTACGACTACATCCCTCAACCACATCAAATAGATTTATAAAACATACACGCAATCTATACACATGCCCTATATGGGGTTAGTAAATCCATAAATATAAATGACATCATAATGTATGCACCCTAAAATGGTCGCCTAGACTTTGGGCCCCCATTCAGCAATTTATCAAATCCTTGAATCAATATTTTCAAAAATCAGCATTTTATCAATTATAACAATTTCCTTGATCAAATCCTATTCTATCATTTTCGATTATTTGCCTTGGGCTAACCATTTTATCCTAAAGTCTTTATTTATTTAAAATGAATGTTTCCTCCCCTTTTAATAAATAAAAAGCCCCCACTTTTCCTCTTATCCTAAGTTGCACAAATAAAACATTATTCTTATTTTATAAAAAGAAGAAAAACACTTTTTGTCTCACATGGACACAAAAGTCAACTCTTATTTTCTCATTGGAGGATATTTGTGCACATGGATTGCTCCTCTTTGATGCTCCACCCTTGATTAAATCTTTTGCCTCTTAATCTCCATGGTCCATTCCTTCTCATTTCCTATAAAATAAGAGCTCTCTTCCTCATTTGCATATCTCATCTTTTATGCTAACTTTATGCTGCAGGATTTCTAGGTCACTTTGGAGCTTTTTTGAAGATTTGAAGACATTCTTGCATCAAGCTTTTTGAAATCATTGTTGCATAACATCTTAGATTTCTTCATTACTTCATATTTTAGCTTTCATTTATTGCATAGTAGTTTCATTCTCATGGCATTCATAGTTTAGATTTCTATTATGCTATAGATTAATCTCACATAGCTTAATAAGAGGATTTGTAATACTTGCATATTTACTTTCATAACTTAGTTTGTATCTTTCATTCTCATAGATTAGCTTGCATTGTATTGCATTTTGTAGTGATTCTTGGGGATATTGGCATTCTTTCCCTTATCTTCATTTGAATCTCTCATAATGTGGTTGACTAGCAAGGTTATAGGCCTAATAGCTCTAGCTAAGAGCAATATTCAAACTATCCTTGTGACTCCATGTTTAGGGAGCTATGGATCAATTTTTGAGACCTCATTCTTGAGTGTTCTTGATTGTAATGATTCATAGAAGTGCAATATTTTGTGTGTACATTTTTTGCGCCCACCGTGGGGCAAAACATTAGCGTTTTATCTTTTAATTTCTGCATTTTCATCTATTTTTTGGCAAGTTTTTAGCTCATTTGCAGTCTCTAGTTTTTTGGCTCAGAGTATCGTGCGATACTTTCAGAAGTATCACACGATAGTTCTTTGTATACTGGCGCGATACTTTACCAGTTCAAAGTATCGCTCGGATATTATAGGAACTATCGCCTGGTTTAAGGAGAAGTATCGCCTGGTGTAAGATGAAGTATTGCCCAGAAATATATTATCACCCTGTTATACTGTAAAGTATCACGCGATATTTTTGGTGTCTGTACTATGGGCTGTACCCGGTAGTGAGCTGTTTCTTGCATCTTTTTGGCCAAGTTTAGATTTAATTAGTTTGTTGGTTTAGTTTTCTTTAGTTAGATAGATTTCATTTGGATTTTGGATTTTGCTAACCTTGTGGGCCTAACTAGTTGTGATTGTAGGTGCTTTTGCTTGAAATACTTTGCCAAAATTGCATGCTAAAGGGCTACTAACGATTTTTGTAGGGCTGCCCAAAAAAGCATAAAAATACAAAAAAAAAATTGCTTGTTTTTTTTTTTTTTTCATTTCAAGTGTGGCAATTACTAGTTGTTTCATTTCATAAGAACATAATATCTTGTGGAAGGAATTTTGAGGTGGTAGGAGAAGTATGCTCTTCACCCTTATGGTGAACCAGAAAATCTTGACCCATCTTGAGATTTTGGAAGCAAGAGAGTAATTGAATCTTTGCTTGGTGTGTTTGGGAGAAAACTTTGAGATAGGGGAGTATGCTCTTCACCCTTGTGGTGAAACAAAAACCTTGAACCTCATAAGTTGATCCACTCTTTGTTTAGATCTTTAGAATCCTTTAGCGGGCCTACTCTTGAGCAATCAAGAGGAATGACCCAAGTGGGGACAAGCTAATACCGAGTTATTCCAACCCACTATAAACTCAAGGCTATCGAGGACACAAAACCTTGGTAGACGTAGCACTTATCTTCGCTTGATGTGAGTAACTTGTGGGATTATGACCATGAGGAAAATGTCAAGCAAGAATGCTTAAGGTACTCTTGAGGCCATGAGGTCCTAGTCCTTTTTGAGGAGCAAGAGGGGTGTTGCAAATGGAAGCCCTTATTAAGAACCATAGTTAGAAGCCACCCTATTTTTCCACTTAGCTTCTTGGTGCAAGGATTGATCCAAGTGGAATAACCCAGATCACCCCAAGATTACTCGCCATATGTGTTCTTTTGGTTGTGTCTTTGGCACTTCCATGACAAAACCAATATCTATTGTGGGTAACCACTTTGTGTGAGGCAATGGAGCATCAAGTTGTGGGCCAAGTTGTTAAGTATTGAGCTTTGTCTTTTTAGGATAGTAAGTGCTTGAAGTGTTCTCATTGTGCTATACCCGTGTAAATGTTCTTGCATACTCAACATCTCGGTAGCATTCATAGGATTTTTCCATCTTGATATCACAATTGTTTATCTTGGCAAGGTTGTTTTTTCCCTTGTTTCAAGTATTTGAAGACATGTTTGATCCCCTACTGTTTGCAAACCTATCAAAAATACTGCTGTCATTGTGATTGAAATTGAAAAAATCAACCCTCAAACTGAAAATTTTGAACAAACAGTCCCAAAAACTGAGATTTTGCACTTCACTGGTCAAATTCTGCAACAGTATCGCACTCTGTGGAGAGAAATATCATGCAATAGTTCACCCCTACTAGACTATCGCCCAGCCTACCTGGAAACTATCACCCGAGCTTATTGGAAATTATCGCCTGGCTTAAGGTGAAGTATCGCCTCGCTATAAACTATCACCATGTTTGCCTGGAAAGTATCACCTCCCTATTTTTCTACAGTCTGTCTAGTTTCAGCCATTTTTCAGCCTTTTCTTAGTTGATCAGATTTTAGTAAGTTTCATACCCTACAACTAAAAGCTTGTTTGTACCTCAGGTTTTTGGCTCTAGACATCTTGAATTAGTGACCTTTGACTTCACCAAAGATTTTTCTTGTCATTAGTAAGTTAGAAATCATCCTTGTTGACAAGATTCATCTTTAGATTCTTTGATTGCACACTTGGAGAGTTTGAGTACTCTTTTGTCCAAATCCATTTTCATATAAATTCAACTTCAATACATTTTGGTTGAATCATCCTCCTGATCCATATCTGCTAGGATACTGGAATCCTTTGTTATGCACCACTGTGGTAATGTTGATCTATACCTTTTGTCAGCTTTCTATTTCATCATCTGTCTTTTGGACAATTGAATATTTTCACTATCCTAGTTTGAAAATTAGCGATTCATAAGGTTATTTTCTCACTAAGGATCTTTTCTTTCATGCCGGTTACAACAAGATACCAAGTGGGTCAAGGAAAACAACCTTAAGTAATTTTTGAACAATTACCTTTAGTTCAAACTTGTCAAAGGTGAAAGGGGAAGGAACCCGTCTTTGATCAATCTCCTAGGAGTGCTTCAGAAGTGTGGTTTGAGCCTAAGAGTAGCCTTAGTTAGTTGAGTACTTCTTTACCATCCTCTCATTCAAATATGGACATGAGCTACACTTTGACTAGGAGACAAAGAGAAGCAATAGATCAAACTCTTGACAACATTTTTCAGAGACATAGGAGTAATATGTCAGTCAATGATGACAATCAACATGAATCACCTCCTATTAATTTGAGATATCTAGATGCTCATCAACGAGCTGAAAGACACTATGCACAAGCTCATCAAGATGCATGGTCACAACGTGAGGACCAAAACAACCAATCTTGTGATGCTCATGTGAATGCAACTAACTTGTTCAATCGTTCAAGGCCAAGCTCTCCACTAAAAACAACCGCAAGATATACAAGTGAGAGGCTAAAAAGTATTGAGCGAGAAAAACAAGCCTTCTTAAATGAACAAGCTACAAAAGAAGAAAGATTTAGGCTCCTAGAGGAGGAACAACAAGCCTTGTTAGACATAGAGAGAAGAGTCGCACATGAAGAACAAGATAGGCTCCTAGCCCAACAACTTAATGCACAATTCAACAATAGGGGTACCAATAGTGGGGCCAACTCCCCACCATCTACTCCTTTGGGCAACCCATGAGGCAGAAAATATTCAAGGTCACCATCAAGATCTCCTAGTCCTAGAGGAAGGACTTTAAAACATGCTCACTATAGGAGACAAACACCTCCTAGGAACTCAAGACAACCCTCCCAACGAGGTCATCATGGCTATCAACATGGAGGAACTAGTGCAAATTATGAAGCTCAATACTTTATGAGAATGCAACAAGAACCACTTTTTCAACAATATGTGGAGAAATATGTTGAGCAAAATAAAGATAAGTTCCTAGAGACCCTAATCAACAAGGGTGTGAGGGTCCCTTATAACTTTGATGTGGATAGGAAAATAAAGAAATAGAGTCCCTCACAAGAAGAGGAGATTAAGCAAATCAAGAAGATGATGGAGAAGATGATGGTTCCCAAGAGTTCCTTCAACCTTGACTCTATTTGTCCTAATCCTTTTGATAAGAGTGTGAGCATGATGGATTTTCCTAGGAAAATTGAATTTCTCCTATATGACAAATATGACGATAATGGTGACCCACATAATCATGTGCATCAGTTTTATACCATGAGTTTTGAATTTCACCATGAAGATTCCTATCTGATGAGATTATTCCCAAGGAGTCTAAAAGGTCAAGCTATGGAGTGGTTTACCAACATAACCCCTCTCATCAAAACTTTTAAAGAACTGGTTCATAGATTTGTGCAAAATTTTGCCTACAACTTATCAAGATCAGTCACCATGCTCGATTTGTGTAATTTGAAACAGAATTAAGGGCAATCTTTTGTTACATTTTTACAAAGGTGGAGATGATTATGCTCCCGATATTCTAGGACAATTCTTGAATAGGAGAGAATTGATATCATTGTAAGTAATTTAATACCTGAGATGCGGTATGAGGTTCGGAAGATGGCCTTTGATTCATTTGACACCATGGTCAAAATTGCATGTAGAATAGAGGATGTCTTAAAAGAGCAAGGTATTTTGACTAAACAACATAATAACAACAATAGTCAAAATAATAACAACCATCATAAGGACAAAGGCAAGAACTCACACTGGAATAAAAATAAGCAAGTAGTCAATGATGGAGTTGTTGACTCTAACCAACCAAAGGATCAAGGTGTCCTTCATTTATCTAGTGCAGTTCAAGCCATGAGTCTTAATACATCCTCTAACCAACAAGAGCATAAACAAAGATATCAAGAGAAGTCTAAAAAGGAAAAGTGACAATTCTCTAAGCTTGGGGATTCTTATGAGGATGTTTTCAAAATGCTTGTTGATAACAATCTTGCATGACCACAAGATCTAGAAAAGTTTCACATACCTAACATTAAGCCATATTGGTGGAATGAAAAGGCTTACTACATATTTCATAATGGCATTGGACATGACATAGAAAACTGCTAGAAACTTAAACATCTCATTCAAGATCTTATCAAAAGTGGCAAACTTGAGATTGATGGTTTGAAAACCAATGCAGATCATCAAGTGTTTAAGGAACCTTTGCCTAAATATGATAAGGGGGAAACCTCTAAACCCAAAGATGGAAAAGCTGCAATCAATTACACCTATACATCTACAGAGAATGTTATTAATATGCTTGAAGTTGTGGATGAAAATGTCAACATGATGCAAAACAAAGATTCTTATAGTCATGATGTGGACTCTCCTCCTATATTTGATAAAGAACCTGTGGTGGTGCTTAGGGGTCCTCACTCTCAAAGGTCATCTCAAGCTCTTAATGCTATCACCAGAAGTCAAGGTCAAGGTCCTGTGGTCATTAGAGGTCCTAATTCTAACCAAACTAGCAAACCAAAGCAAGTGACATCCAAGAATGTCACCACCAAGTCAGCAGTTAATCCAGAAATGAGCTACAATCTTGTTGATCAGTTACAAAGAACACCAGCTCAAATCTCAATTTTTGAGCTCCTAGAGTTGTCTCCAAGACATAAGCGTGTCCTCGAAAATGCTTTGCATACAGCCAATGTCCCTAACAATACAGACATTGATCAATTCCAAAATATGTTAAATCACCTTGCCAGCCCACATTACCTCACATTCTCAGAAGAAGATGACAAAGCCTTAAGCCTTCCACACAATCTTGCCCTCCACATTGAAGTCATGATTCACAAGACCCGTGTCAGGCGTGTGTTGATTGATGGGGGTGCTAGGCTCAATATTTGTTCCTTGAGATTGTTGAAAATACTAGGTTACTCAGAGCAAGTTATTGATACTCACAAGAAAATAACCATCAAAGCCTATGATGAGGTAGAGAGAAGCTCCAAAGGCTTGGTCATCCTTCCTGTTAGGATTGGCCTCGTTGAAAAGGACATCTTGTTCCAGATTGTTGATGTTGGTCCTTTAGCCTATAATATTCTACTTGGTAGACCATGGATCCATGACATGCAAGCGGTGTCATCCACCTACCACCAATGTGTCAAGTTCCCCTATAATGGAATAGAGGTTTGTATACCCGGGGATAGCACATTATCTATTAATGCAATTTCAGCAGGGACCCATGTTCCTCTTAATCGAGAAGAAAAAAAAATTTATGCAACTTTGGCAAAATGTCAGAATAAGTTCAAAACCATAGACCTTGGTATGGGGGGTTATCACATCGACTCCTTCACAAAGCTGCCAATCTCACCTAGGTCCTATGGTAAGCCTTCACAAGAAATGCATCCCTCATCCTCAGCAATGACTCTCTTTGATACATTTGTAGAGTCTTCAATACCCATTCAGGATGAAAAAGAGGAAGTAGCTATGAGAGACTCAATTTACAAAGAGGAAAAATACAAGCATAATGAAAATTTTTCTCCATCTCCTAAGGCTTATGGGAGAGGATATACTTTGGTCAAAAATAGGGGTTACCTAGGACATGGTCCTCTCAGTCATAGACTAGATGCCAGAGCCAATCCCCTCGACCATGCTCTTTTTGGGCGTAGGTCTAAAAAGATAGTTGGTGTAGGCTTTGAAGATCCTAAAAAGAAAATTGTTCCTATCCTTGCTACGACAGATAGTGATGATGAATCGAGCTATGTTCCCAATTTACAAAATCAACAAGATAGGTGTGAAGATTGGGTCCCTTCCACCAATCTCCTTTGGGGAGATTTAGATACTATAGTTGACAATCCAACAATTTCAGAACTAGAACAAGAACAATCCACTATTGAAGATCATGTTGAGGATCCTATTCAGTACACAAATGGCATTCAAGAGGGTGTTACCCTCGGTGACATCAATGCTTCTATGTCAAGGCCTAAAAAATATGGTTGGTGTAAACATCCCAGTCAGGATTCAGATACGGACTCACATGAGTATGAGTGGGAGACTCTTTCTGATTGTTGTACAGTTGACATGGACATTGTTGTTGTCCATACATATAGTTCGCAATCTGAGGTAGCTAATGAGTCTAGTGTAGGACTAGAGGATTGGAATCCACAAGTCGCTTTAGTGGATGATGCTTCACTTAGTAGGATAAGTCCTGATTTGGATACCTTAGAAGGATACTTGATGGATCCTAACTTTGCAATCACCAGAGATGATACCCTTCACATACATAATATTGAACTGGTCATTGACCTACCCCTTGCCAATCTGCACTTAATTGATTGGTCTCGATGCTATCAAGAGCCTCAGCTCCTAACATTTCAAAATGACTATGAGATAGCGTGCTAGCTGAATGTCCTTGAACCTATAGTCTCTTCCACCAACAAACCAACTAGAAGTATGACAGAGCTGGATATCAAGTACCTCAGTCAAAAAATGAAAAGAAAAGAAACAAAAAATAGGAGTTCTGATGGCGAAAACCACTATGTGGCAATATCAGAACCGAAAAAAGTAAAAATAAAAGACGTATCCAAAGGTGAAAACCTCCCTAAGGCACCTAAGGATGAGGTACTTGATAATCTTCCAAGCTATTTTTAGGATAGGTCTTCAGTGCTTGTTGAGCCCACACAGCCAGTCAATCTAAATACACCAGAGGATCTACAAATAATTCATTTGGCTCAATCATTGTCAACACAAGAAAAGGAGACATATACCAAGTTCCTACAAAGAAATAAAATTAATTTTTCTTGGACTTACTCAGACATGCCAGGATTGGACACTAGTGTCATTATGCATCATTTGTCCATAGCTCCAGGAATCAAACCAATAAAATAGAAATTAAGGAAAATGCATCCTCACATAGCTCTCCTTGTCAAAGTTGAATTAGAGAAACTCCTCAGTGCAGGATTTATAAGAGCTATTGATTATGTCGAATGGATATCCAATATTGTGCGAGTTTCAAAACATCACAAATCCATTCATGTGTGCACAGACTTTAGAGATCTTAATAGAGCATGCCCAAAGGATGATTTTCCACTCCCTAACATAGACATGATAGTGGACATGACCGTGGGCTATGAGATCTATTCTTTGATGGATGGGATTTTTTGGTATAATCAAATCAAAATAGCTCCTGAAGACCAAGAGAAAACTGCATTCACTTGTGCACGGGGAACCTATTGTCGGAACATCATTCCATTTGGATTAAAAAATGCCAGAGCTACATATCAAAGAGCTATGACTACTATTTTCCATGACATGATGCATAAGAATATGGAAGACTATGTGGATGACACCTTGGTAAAATCCAAGAAAAGGGATACACACCTTGGCAGTTTGGAAGTAATTCTAGATCATATGGAACAGTTTCAACTTAGATTAAATCCAAAAAAATGTGCATTTGGAGTTACCTCTGGTAAACTCTTAGGATTTATCATTTCAGTTAAAGGAATAGAGGTGGACCCAGAAAAAGTTCAAGCAATAATGGATATGCCACCTCCTAAAAACATCAGTTAAATGAGGAGTCTTCAAGGACACCTTTAGTCTATAAGGAGGTTCATTTCACAACTGGCTGATAGAGCTCAACCCTTTAATAAGACTTTTCATAAAGGGGTTAAATGTGTTTGGAATGAGGAATGTCAGAAAAGCATGGATCAAATCAAATAGTACTTGACTAATCCTCCAATCTTAATGCCTCCTATCCTAGGAAAACCACTTATATTATATGTCTCAGCAATAGAATCTTCCCTAGGGGCATTATTGGCTCAACTTGATGATACTGGAAAAGAAAGAGCCATCTATTACATTAGTTGAACACCTGTTTCCTATGAGTTTAATTATACCAATATTGAGAAGTCTTGCCTTGTTATGGTGTTTTCTTCCCAAAAGTTGCGACATTACATGCTTGCACATACAATACACCTCAGCCAATATTGACCCTCTTAAGTATTTTCTTAGCAAGGCTTCTCTCATAGGTAGACTTGCGAAATGGATGATGATTCTTTCAGAATTTGACATTGAGTATATTGAGCGTAAAGCCATAAAGGGACAAGCTATTGCTAATCAACTGGCTGATTTTCCCATTCAGGATAGTGTCCCCATTATAGTTGAATTTCCAAATGAGCACATCATGTATATGACTACAAGAACCTGGAAGATGTTCTTTGATGGCTCTTTCATGCAAAATGGTTCAAGAGCTGGAGTGCTATTTGTCTCTCCTCATGGATATACTATTCCTAAGTCCTATAAGTTATTATTCCCATGCACAAACAACATTGCTGAGTATGAAGCCTTGACAAATGGATTGAAAATGGCTATAGAATGGGAAATTACAGAGCTGCACATTTATGGGGATTTGCAATTGATTATCAACCAAGTTAATGAAGAATATCAAACAAAGGATGAAAAACTGATACCCTATAAGAAGATGGTTGATTCATTGCGTCGATACTTTACCTTTGTTATATTTCAACAAATCCCTAGAGCAGAGAATAAGGTAGCTGATGCTATGGCTACATTAGCTTCACTTCTTTAGTTAGAACATCATGAGTCCATATTTGAATTCCCGGTGGAAGAGCTACACTACCTTATTTTTGACTCCTCAAAAAGCCATGTCATTTTTACCTTGGTTAGCCATGAATCATCTCACTATGGTGCCATTTATTCATATCTCTGTGATGGTACTATTCCTGAAACCTTCAATCATTCTGAAAGAAGAAACCTTGTTCGTAATGCCTCTCACCACACCCTTATCTCTGGTGATCTGTATAGGAGGGGTTTAGATGGGACACTTCTTAGGTGTTTAGAAAAGGATGATTCCAACCAAGCATTAGTTGACATTCACAAGGGACTTTGTGGAGGACATTCTAATGGTCTTTCCATGGCCTGAAGGTTGCTTAGGGTGGGGTACTATTGGCCTACCATGCAGATAGATGCAGTAGCTTTTGCTAAATCTTGTGAAAAGTGTCAGAAACATGGAAACCTGATGCATGCTCCAGGTAGGGAGCTTATTCCTTCTATTTCTCATTGGCCATTTCAGCAATGGGCCTTTGACCTTATTGGGTAGATTCATCCCAACTCATCAGGTGGACACAAATTTGTTATTACTGCTACTGATTACTTTATCAAATGGGTAGAAGTTGTCCCACTTTCTGTTGCCTCAGGAAAGATAGTTTCTTTGTTTATTTTGAATCATATTATCTATCAGTATGGAGTGCCTTCTGAGATAATCACTGACAATGGGGGTCAGTTTAAAAATAAGGACCATAAACATCTCTACAAGAAATTCAAGATAAAATAGCATTGGTCCTCCATTTACTTCCCGCAAGGAAATGGACAAGCAGAGGCTTCAAATAAGACCATTCTCAAGATTCTCTATAGAACAGTTCACAAGAATGGTAGAGATTGGCACCTATAGATAAATCTGACCTTGTGAGCCTACAAAATGAGTATTCATACTCCAAAAAGGGCTACACCTTTTTCCCTCACTTATGGTGTTGAAGCAGTGTTACCTTTAGAGGTAGAGATCCCTTCACTTAGAGTCTCTCTCAAAGGTTTGGTGATAGATGAAGACTATCGCACCATGAGGTTGCAGGAATTAGAACTTCTAGATGAAAAGTGAAAGGCATCTTTTGATCACATGAGAGTCTACCAAAAGTGTATGTCCAAAGCATTCAATAAGAAAGTTCGCCCTAGAGAATTTCAAGTGGGGGATCTTGTTTTGCAAGAAAACCCTAAGAACCAACAAAATAGAGAACAAAAAGGGAAGTTTGAACCTAATTGGCTTGGGCCATACATCATTACTATAGCTTTTGGTACAGGTGCTTATTTACTATCTGATATAGAGGGGGAATAGCTCCCTGACCCTATCAATGTTTTGCACCTGAAGAAGTTTTATCCATGATGCTTGTTCTATCTAGGGGCATCCTTTGTACATATCTTATTGATCCTAAAAAAAATTCCAAAAAAAATCATATATGATGCTGAAAAAATCCTAAAAAGCATATAAAGTCCTGAAAAAATACAAAAAAAATAAAAAATGCAAAAAATTCAAAAAAAAAATAGAAAAAGCGCCTTGGTGAAAACCTAGAAACAGGAGCCTTGGTAGCAAAAATACAAAAATATTGAAAAAATCAAAAACTCTCCAAGTGGTGAAAACTTGGAAATAGGCACTACTTGAGGCCTTTGCACCCTTGTTTTCTTAGCTTGTGTCCTCAACACTTAGCCTTTCTCCATCATGCCTTGACCTTGTTGCCTTGGTTTGGAATTGGTCTTTGTCTTTGTCTAGGGGGCATATCTGTGTTAGCTTTGGTCTCTAGGATACGTTGGTCTTTAGGACATCTTGCAAACAGTGTTTTTCAACACCACCCCAAACTGTGTTTTTCAACACTACCCTAGCGTCAAGTGTTTCTCAACACTTATCAATTATCTTACCCGCATTCTAGCATGATATGATATCTCTCATTGGCAAATGTGATACTTGAAGATTGATTCTATGACCTACACACACGCACTTAAACACTTGACTCATTGAGACTTGTTTGACTTTGTTTTCTTTGTGTGTTGTCTATGATGATTTCTTTGATGAGTGTTCTCTCCCTATGATAGTTTTCAATGATGCATAGCTAGAAGACTGAGGGCATGAGGACATGTTTTATTGCTTTTTCTACTTGTGGGTATATTTTGTCGGTCCTAATTGTCATTAGCATTTATGCTTGATCCACTTGATACCTAGGATCTACAAAGTATTATCCTTGATTGTTTTGCGAGTGCATGCTTATAGCCATCTTGACCTTCTTATGTCCTGATGCCAGCATAATCTCACTATAGAAAACTTAGGTAATCTCACTGCACTAGTCATCTTGACCTACATGTCTTTGGTGCCTAGGTGGGATTTCCACATTCCTATCTGATATAGATCATATTCATATACCCATAGTCATACTAGTGAGTATTGTATGATCTTATGATGCTACCAATAAAGCTTGATGATGATTATTAGATGTCTATTCGCGTTGTGACCTTGCAAGTCAACCACTTTTCATAGTAGCTTGCATTTTTTTAGGTTCATGATAGGTTAGTTTTGCATCTTGCACATGGAGAGAGCTATCCTTTTATCTTTCGTGGACTAGTCAGTCAACTGTGCTCACCTTTCCTTTTCTCGATCGTGTCTTTCGCTCCTTGTCTTTAACATCACATCCTATTCCTTTCATCACAAGGGGTTGATCTTATCATCATATCTATATCAAAAGAGATCATTTTTAGAAACATGAGTCTACATCATACACATGAGAATTAAACATACATCTATGAGAGACAATATACATGAGCATTTATAACATCCATTTTGAGCAATATGACAAGACAATATAAAAACTGATACATCCATCACCAGTGAGACAAATACACATGATATATCACAAATCTAGTCAGCTCATATATAAATCTCATCATACAATATACAAAATGAGATCTCAAAATCTGGATCAAAAGTCTCAGGATATGACCAAAACATCTAAACCTAAGCCCTAGACCTAGGACTCACTGCCACCATCTCAAGGACCTGGTGGTGGAGGAGGTGGTGCCATGTCTGGTGCTACATCAGATCTGCCCACTACTATTGAGTAAGAAGGAGCTCTCTGACTCACTGGTACTGCATGTATGTACAGCTTGTGATAGTACACAGCTCACGCTACCTCACTCCAGCTCTCTGCAATGGCAGCCTGTAGTGCTCTCTCTCATTGCTCTGTTTCAGCCCTCTAATTTTTGAGCTGCTACTCCCTAACCACTATAGTGATCCTGAGCTTTTGCATCTCAGCCTCTAGAGCCTGTATCCTGGCTCTCAGATCATCTCCTCCCGTAGGCTGATCCTACCTATCCCCTACCCATTGGCGAGTTGACCTTGCCACATCCTCATCCTCATCAGCTGAGCTCTGACCCCGTGACCATTTCTAGCCACCTGATCTAGAGCCCTCTTTAGTCTCCCTCACTCTCCCTCTCCCCCTCCCACCATCTCCTCCATCCTCTCCATCATCTTCGTCCCCTCCCTGTGCCGGTGGCTATGTGTTAGGTACAGTGAATCAAGGGAATGGTGCCCTCCACCGCTCTTCTCTATATGTTGCATTAGCACCTACATCTGCCATGTCTGGAAGGTACTCCCATAGCTCATGACGTACTGCAACTATGTCCTATACTGCCTGCTAGTAATCTAGCATCAGTAGCCAACCATGGCCCTCCTCATCCTGAACTCAAGCATATGTGGTAGTCTCTATAGGCACCCTCTGCTAGTGTCCAAACTACCTCCAAACCCAAGTGATGATGAATCTCTCCATAATATCGGCATGGTAACCTACCAATGGATGACTGTAAAGCATATAATCTAGCTCCCATCTGTCATCCCACTGCTCGCATGCCTTGTAAGGTCTCCATATGAATGAGGTGAGCTCTTCCAGTACTCTCCTGTAATAAGTGACATCCCCACTATGTGCCTCAGAGATGAAACTGGCATATCTATACATATAAGGATACCTATGCTCCCTAGGCTGCACTCATGGACGCACTACAGCAATGTGCTCCCATGCCCATATCTGAGTAAGTATGGCCCCACATGCCCATGTCCTTCTCTCCTGGTAGATGATCTCATGGAGCTCATGGTACATCTCTGCCAATATGGTTGGGCCCCATGCTAATCTCTGTGGATGTGCCACCAGATCTACTAACAGTCTGCCCCATCCCAGTGGAAACCCCTTCTGACTCCTATCAGTCATGAGGGCCTTTGCAATAATGGATGCTGCAATACATGGTACTAAGAAATCCTTGCCAAAATCATCCATCAACCCATCCTAGCTGACATGTCTATCTACAATAGTGACATCTTAAAACATGCCCTAGATGGCATGTCATCCCTCAACGACATCTTGATCATAGTATACCTGTACCATCACACAATCATGTCAGTTCCTATCATATAGAAACTTTACATTTATGACTATCTATAAAACATGATTATACTTACAGGATCGCCATGGCTAGGCACTCGAAGAATCTTGTACGCATCCTCTAGTGTGATCGACACCTCTCCAGTAGGTAGATGGAAGGTGTTGTGCTTACTGTGCCATCTCTTGGCAAGAGCAGTCAACAACCCATGATCTGCCTGAATGTAGGGTAACTGTAGTAGATATCCAAATCCCATAGCCCTCAAGTCAGCCTTGCCCGAATCATCAAGATCTCAGACAAACCGCAACCCGGTCACCTTCAACGCTCTCATGATTAACACCAAAAAATGCTCCTGCAAACCATCAAACCAAGCTAGATGTCAGCACATATCATGATGGATGTCTAAAAATTAGTACACATCATCTAAAAATGCAAATTTGTCTGGACCCATGTCATTTTTCTCAAAAACACTAAAAAATATCAAATTTTAAAATTGAGCGATATTGTTTTTTCTTAAAGTATCGCGCAATACTTTCTTCAATAGCAGTGCGATACTTTCTTTGCATGTGATACTTCACATAGGATTGCATGATAGTTTGTCAGTTATCATGTGATACTGGTTTACATAGTTGCGTGATACTATTTGGACCCGCGAAGTATCACACGATAATTAGTCTCGAAGGGGGTGATACTTCTAAAGTATCACGCGATATTTCACCTAAAACTAAAATTTAAAAATTTAAAAAATGTGTTTAAAATGTATTAAATGCTCATAATGACTCAACCAGGAGCAAGTTTTTCTAAACACATACCGAGGCACCATACTGCAGAGGCCGGTTGTGCAACCAGGAATGCTCAAATCGATGCCTGTGAACCAGAACTACTGTTGGTTGGGCCATTTTCTCTCTCTAAGCTCTCAAAATTCTCAAATCACTAAAAGACAAATGATTTTGAAAATGACCTTTTTGCCCCTTTTATAGCATTTTGACTTTTTGACCTAATTTTCAAAACACCTTGGAATTGTGTGAAAATTGTACCCCTAATTAATTTCGATGTCCTGGATCCATTTTCAGGCTCGAAATCAAAATTCAAGTTCATCTTGATAGTCAAAATCACATTTCAAAACTTTCACCTTCTTCTGCATAATTGGTTGACCATTTGAGGCCTCACCCTTCGATCTTCGCTGGGGCACCTTCATTTCTTCATCCCCATGTCTTTCAACCTTCTAGTCTTTCATTCACTTTCATTCGATTCATCTCTCTAAGGTTTGACTTCATCTTTTCAGTCAAACTGGGGCATGTTTTTCACTACTTAATGGTTATCCTATCATCCTATCACCTTCAATTATGATTTCTAGTGCCAATCAAGTTTATCTATTTGTTGTTTCTCCTCTACTTGATTTTGATTTCAATTCTGAGGGGGTAGTACCTATCAGCTTCAATCTTTGATTTAGCTTTATCATTCAGCTCAGCTTGAGATTCTTATTTTGAGACTTGATTATCACTTAACAGCAATGGTGTTGATCTTGTCTTTTGATTCTTATCTCTTTTTTTGAGACTTGACTATCACTTAACAGCAATGGTGTTGGTCTTGTCTTTCAACTTATGTTTATTTTTGTCCTGGCGTGTTCCCAGAATGATCACATGTCTGGATTGTTTTGTGATCCTAAATCAATCTCACATTTCAATTCTTCTTTGACCACATGTGTTCCCAAAATGATCACACATTAGTCAAAGAGGGGAAAATGTATGCACCCTAAAATGGTCACCTAGACTTTGGGCCCCCATTCAATAATTTATCAAATCCTTGAATCAATATTTTTAAAAATCAGCATTTTATCAATTATATCAATTTCCTTGATCAAATCCTCTTCTATCATTTTTTATTATTTTCCTTGGGCTAACCATTTTATCCTAAAGTCTTTATTTATTTAAAATGAATATTTCCTCCCCTTTTAATAAATAAAAAGCCCCCACTTTTCCTCTTATCCTAAGTTGCACAAATAAAGCATTATTCTTATTTTATAAAAAGAAGAAAAGCACTTTTTATCTCACATGGACACAAAAGTCAACTCTTATTTTCTCATTGGAGGATATTTTTGAACATGGATTGCTCCTCTTTGATGCTCCACCCTTGATTAAATCTTTTGTCTCTTAATCTCCATGGTCCATTCCTTCTCATTTCCTATAAAAGAAGAGCTCTCTTCCTCATTTGCATATCTCATCTTTTATGCTAACTTTATGTTGCAGGATTTCTAGGTCACTTTGGAGCTTTTTTGAAGATTTGAAGACATTCTTGCATCAAGCTTTTTGAAATCATTTTTGCATCACATCTTAGATTTCTTCATTACTTCATAGTTTAGCTTTCATTTCTTGCATAGTAGTTTCATTCTCATCGCATTCATACTTTAGATTTCCTTTATGCTATAGATTAATCTCACATAGCTTAATAGGAGGATTTGTAATACTTGCATATTTACTTTCATATCTTAGTTTGTATCTTTCATTCTCATAGATTATCTTGCATTGTATTGCATTTTGTAGTGATTCTTGGGGATATTGGCATTCTTTCCCTTATCTTCATTTGAATCTCTCATAGTGTGGTTAACTAGCAAGGTTATAGGCCTAATAGCTCTAGCTGAGAGCAATATTCAAACTATCCTTGTGACTCCATGCTTAGGGAGCTATGGATCAATTTTTGAGACCTCATTCTTGAGTGTTCTTGATTGTAATGATTCATAGAAGTGCACTATTTTGTGTGTACACATGACATATAGAAAATCAGACTATGGGAGGGGTATTACATGTGACATCAAACATATTGTGTAGGAAAACATTAAGACATGTTAACTAGTAGGCCAAAAATATTCTCTAATGTACATAGAATAATGTTGATCTATCCATAACATGATAGGATCCATATCAACCTCCCAACTATTCCTTCAAAGCAAATCTAGACCAAAAGAGCATTAATTCAATCAACATAATCTACTAATTCAGCTAGAGACCAACACAAAGAAAGATGTCAAACAACATATCTTGACTTTCCAAGAAAACCAACATAAGATATCTATATTGGAACATTGCATATACATTAGGAACATGTTGATGAAATTGAACTCCTAGAAACATAAATGCAGAGCATTCTCCAAACCAATCCAGACCAATTCTAATAGTCAGCCTCACTGATGAAGGGTACTCCCCTTAATACCATAAACACATAACAGAAATGAAGAAACAACAACAATTTGCAAGAACAGAAAATGGGCTTCTTATTATCTCCACAAGTGTGGAATTAAAATTTTCAGAATTACAATATGCAAAGTCACATGGCCATTTTCCTTTACAATATTCTATAGGAAAAAGCCTTGAATTATTACCCAGAACTACTTTGAACTACCCTAGACAACACTACGAGCCTTCCTTATATAGGAAATTTTCCACTGCCTGGGGAGGTTCCATAAATTTAGCCCTTACGGCCGACTTCCCTTAGAATTATTCTATTTTTCATAATTATTACATTAGGGTCGGCTCAAAATAATTATAAAATATTTTTTTAGGTAACCCAACTTCCGGAGGCCATAACTTTTTAACTGTAGCTCCATTTTTATATTATAACCACTTTAGAATTATGATTAGAGTTAGTAATTCTATTCGTAATTAGAGCAAGTACATATTATAATAGAGCTAGGATTAGAGTTAGTAATTAGAGTGAGTATAGATTATAATAGAAACAAATTGTTAGGATTAGGGCCATAATTTAGGGTTAGAGTTAAGATTAAATTGTTAGGATTAGAGTTAGGTTTATGGTTACAATTACAGTTATGATCAAGGTTTAGGGTTAGGGTTAAGTTTAGGATTAGGGTATAGGATTTAAGGTTAGGATTATGGTTAGGGTAAGGACATACCTTGTAGATAGTATTATGGTTAGATTAGGGTTTTGATAATGGTTATGGTATAGGGTTAGAGTTGATATTAGGGTTAGCCTTTGGATTATGGTTAGAATAAGGGTTTCGATCATGGTTAGTATTATGGTTAAGTTTGAGGTTTTTATTAGGGCTTAGGATAAGGATTATCATCATGGTTAGGGTTTACATCATGGTTAGTATTATGGTTAGGGTTGGGATTTTAATTACGATTGAGATGAGGGTGTGAGATTATGATTATCATTAGGGTTATGGTTTACATCATGGCTAGTATTAGGGTTAGGATTAGGATTAATGTTTAAGTTCATGGCATGGTTTATGTTATGTGTATTTTGAGGGTTCATGTTAGGATTAGGGTTTAGCATTTAGCTCTAGGGTTAGGTTTAGGATTATGGTTAAAGTGAGGTTTTAGATCATGGTTATTATTATGGTTAGGTTTGTGGTATTGATTAGGGTTATGATTTAGGGTTTAGGATTAGGATTATCATTAGGGTTATGGTTCATATCTTGGTTAGTATTAGGTTAGGGTTAGGATAAAGGTTTAGCATTAAACTCAAGGATGTGGTTTGGTTTAGTGTTAGGGTCAAAATTAGGATTAATGTTAAGCTTAGAATTATGGTTAGGATTTGGTTTAGGTTTATGATTATGATTTAACATTTATAATTATATTTTAGCATTTATTATTAGTGTTTATCATTTTATGAGTATGATTATGTTTAGGGTTCGGGTTTAGGGTTTTGGTTATGGTTATAGTTACATTTAGGATTTACTGTTAAGGTTTAACATTAGGGCTAGGTTTATGGTTAGGGTTAGAGTTTTATTTAGGGTTAAGGTTAGAATTATGGTTACACTTAGGATAAGGGTTAGGCTTTGGATTATAGTTAGGGTTAGGGTTATGATTATTGTTACAATTAATTTTTAGGGTTATAGTTAGTATTAAATTGTTAGGGTTAGATTTAGGTTTATGGTTACAATTACGGTTATGATCAAGGTTTAGGGTTAGAGTTAAGATTAGGATTAGGGAATAGGATTTAAGGTTAGGATTATGGCTAGGGTAAGGACATATGTTGTAGATAGTATTATGGTATAGGGTTAGAGATAGAGTTGATATTAGGGTTAGCCTTAGGATTAGGGTTAGAATGAGGGTTTAGATCATGGTTAGTATTATGGTTAAGGTTGGGGTTTTGATTAGGGTTGGTATTAGGGCTTATGATAAGGATTATCATTAGGGTTAAGGTTTACATCATGGTTAGTATTATGGTTAGGGTTGGGATTTTTATTACAGTAGAGATTAGGGCATAGGATTACAATTATCATTAGGGTTAGAGTTTACATCATTGTTAGTATTATGGTTAGGGTTAGGATAAAGGTTTAAGTTCATAGCATGGTTTAGGTTACAGTTATTTTGAGGGTTCATGTTAGGATTAGGGTTTAGCATTTAGGTCCAGAGTTAGGTTTATGATTATGGTTAAAGTGAGGGTATAGATCATGTTTATTATTATGGTTAGGGTTGGGGTTTTGACTAGGGTTGTGATTTTGGGTTTAGGATTTGGATTATCATTAGGGTTATGGTATACATCTTGGTTAATATTAGGGTTAGGGTTAGGATAAAGGTTTATGTGCATGCCATTGCTAGAGTTATGGTAGTATTTAGGGTTCATGTTATAATTACAATATAACATTTAGGGGTTAGCATTTAGGTCTAGGGTTTAACATTTATGATGAGGGTTTACCATTTAAATTTATGGTGTAGCTTAAGATTTAGGGTTTAGGGTTTAATATTTAGAATTAGGGTTTAGCAATTAAGTTTAGGATTGGGGTTTAACATTTAGGATCTATTGTATGGTTAGGATTAGGAATTGGGTATTATGGCTAGGGTTACCTAGTTTTTTTAGGGTTAGGGTATTATGGTTAGGGTTAAGGTTTTGTTAGGGTTAGGATATTATGGTTAGGGTTGGGGCTTTGTTAGGGTTAGGGTTAGGATCAAGGTTTAGCATTTAGGATTGTGGTTAAGATTATACTTGAGGAGAGCTTTCATTTTTAGTTTTAGGATTAGAGTTAGGATTTGGATTAGGTTTAGGATTAGGGTTAGGATTGGGATTAGGTTTAGGGTTAGGATTAGGATTATGTTTAAGGTTAGCATTGAGATTATGGTTAGGGTTAGGGTTTATATCATGGTTAGGATTAGGGTTTGGGTTATTGGTGTTATTAGGGTGAGAGTTAGAATTATGGTTAGAGTTGGAATTATGATTAAGGTTAGGACTAAGGTTAAGGTTTTAATTCACTTTGGTTAGGGTTTATATTAGGCTTTTGTTAGGATTAATATTAGGGTTTGGTTAGGGTGGATATTAGGGTTAGGGTTAAGGCTATAGTTATAGTCTGGATAAAATTATGGTTATGCTTTAATTAGGGATATAGTTGTAGTTCAATTAGTGTTATGGTTGAAGCAAAATTAGGGTTAGAGTTAAGGTTAGATTAGGGTTATCATTCAATTAGAGGGAAATATTTGAGTTATAGTTAGGGTTGAAGTTAAATATACTTCTAGGTATTGATTATGGTAAGGGTTTGATTATGGACAAGGTATGATTATACTTACGATTAGAATTAGAGTTCAATTAGAGCTAGAGTTAGGGTTATAATTTAATTGTATTAGGATTAGGGTTAACTTGAGTGTTAGATTTAAAGGGTCATTTTATTTAGA